>JAGFMF010011914.1:900046-937064 GCA_019455555.1 Galemys pyrenaicus | reverse complement strand
CCCCCTGGCCGGCAGCAGGGATCGAACTCGTGCTGCAGTGGTTGTGGTCTGCTTCATAGTGCGTTGCTTAACCCACTGCGCCACCAGGGAGGCCCTCCAGTACTAGTTTCTGATGAAAGAATAATGATGATAGTGGACCTTTAGTGTTAGCAGGAGAAAAAATAAGGAAGTTGGGGCATGAATGGAGAAAGTGAGGACCAGAGTTCTGATTTAAACTTGGGGAATTTTGTGGGAAAGCAAGTAAGATGGTTGAAACAAAACAGCACAAAAATGAATGAGCATGAGATGTTGGAAACCTGTGAATAAACAAAATAATAGGACTTATCATTTATCCTTAGGCTGATAATTAATAAAATTAATTGAATGCCACATCAGTCTGCTGTGAATTGAATTTTTAAAAGATAAGATCTACATAGAATAATTTATCAATAATGAAGTGAAATGGAAAATTTGAAAATTCTTGCCATAATTTGATTAATATAAACAGCCAACTTCTATTTTCTGACCACAAATAAATGACTTATATATCTAAATTCAACAAAACATTTGTTCATGTCTCTTCCCTGCCAGCCTCTAAGAAATATGTGCAAAGAGGAAAAATAATTTCATAGTGCTGCCATATTTTAACACTGAGTTAAAAAAACTAGTTAGCTGTATATAGTTTGGCTTTCCTAAATAAAAAGTACACCAGACTTGGGCTTCTCTAATGGCGCAAAGGGTTAAGTTGCAGCACTATGAAGCTATCCACAGCCACTGCAGTATATCCCGAACCAGGGAGGTGACCCACATGGCGTAGCAGACCTCTCCTGTTTAGCTCGCTGCTCCCCTCAGCAGTGTATTTCAGTCCACCTGTTCTGCTCCCCACTCTGTCTCTGGAGAATCCTCTCACTCCCCCTCCCTCTTGCTTGTACCCCAGTTCTTGTATGCATAAATAAATAAATCTTTTTTTAAAAAAAATATACCATGTTTCTGGCTTATGGTTCAGATATATAGAAGGATAAAACTCACCCAACACTTGGGCACCTATAGTTCCTATTCAAAAGTTAATTTTTTTTAAGTCATCAAGGCAAACCTACATATAGAATTAATTATCACCTTCTTTAAATTATAAGACATTAGGTTTAGGCCTGAAATTTTCAAAGGAAGTTCAATATGTCTGTATTGCCTGAATACTTTGCGTAACATTAGCAATCCTTCTTGTCATCAACTTTTAGACTCTGGTCTTAGTGCATTTGTCAGTATCTTGATATCACCAATTAAAGATGACAAGAATATGAAAGGATGTTCTATATGTCTATGTCACTACAGAATGTTTGATTAATTTTGGATATTTTATTTTTATCTTCCATTTACTGAAATCATCACAACTCTTATCTATAATAGCCTCTTTCCAAATCTATTTTAAGACTGGCAGCTCAAACTTGACTCCTAAACAGAGATTCTGTGCTTGTATTCTAGTAAATATTCTAGAAAATGATTCAGTCTAACCACTGTCATGGGGACTTTAAGTTCCAGTAATGGCATAGAGCATCACTGAACCATATATCCTAGTCTCCAGAATCATAGCAAACACTTTTGAGATGGCTCAAGGTATTTTAGTTTCAGGATGACTACATTTTTCAAGTTGGTAAGAACTGGGATGAGATTAAGAAGATAATAGTGAAGCAATATGAAATTTATGGTAGTTGTCTTCCTTGTATACCTTTCTGAATATGTCTTGTGATGGAAATAGTCTTTGGAATATAATGTCATTCTCTGCATTTGTAAAACATTTAGCTCCCAAGTAAAGAACAAAACCATGTATACCTATGACTGTGTTCTTAAATATGAAAAGCTGTAATGGCTAAATAATGAAAAAATTTTGACTTTTTTTGGTTACACCTATCTTTTTCTTCAGGTTTTTAGTTCTTATTTGAAAGGTATTTTTTAAGATACAAAATTGTGTAACTAATGTTTATATAATGGTTAAGGTGTGGGTGTCTGTGTCCAAAATTGATTTTGAGCCTTTGCTTGTTAAACTAAGGTTTAGGATTCTTTTCATAAAAATGAGGATTGTGATCTCAGCATATGGAATTAAATGAGATAATCCCTGAAGCATAAAGCACAGTGCCTGTCACAACGAATATTAGCTCATTATTTGCATTGTTATTACTTGAGATTCTCCTATCTTCCTATTTTAATCATTTTTTAAATCCATAATCCTAATTTTTACCTAAATTTCTTTAGCTTGATCATAAAATCAATATTCTTTATTAGGACTGCACAATTGAGAATTTGTGAATCAGTTAATTCTTCTTTTAATCTTTGAAAAAACTGTTAGATACATCATTTGTATATTTTAAAAGTATTCTTAATTAGTTATCTTGTAATCAATGCATACTTACTTATGAAAACAAGGAGAAATAAGGAAAATGTAAAAATAGCATTTTTATTATTATAAAATTATTGTTGCAAGAAGTTTGAGAGATACTGAAAGTATAAATAAAAGAAAATTTAGGGCCTCCCTGGTGGTACAGTGGGTTAAGCAACTGCAGCCACTATAGCACAAGTTCAACTCCTGCCCCCAGCCAGGGAGGGGACCCACATTGCATAGCAGAACTCTCCTGCCTTGCCTGCTGCTCCCCTCAGCAGTGTTTTAGTCAGTCTACCTGTTTTGCTCCCCACTCTGTCTCTGTGGAGCCTTTCACCGCCCACACCTCTGGCCTGTACCCCAGCTCTTGCATGCATAAATAAACAAATATTAAAAAAAAAAATTTAAATCTTCTATAATGCTACTTCTGTATGCAACCATTGTTAGTACTTTTAAGAAATGTCTTCAGCCAAAATGCCCAACATTCTGCAAGTTCTTTTTCCTTAATTTAGAAAATGTTTTTCTCTTTTTCATTCCAGGGCTGTTCTTGGTCAGTGATATTTGTGGATCTTGATGCTCACAATCGCAATAGGCAAACGTTGTGCTCATTGTTACCAAGAGAATCAAGATCTCATGTAAGACAGTTTTGTAATACATTAATATGATTAAATATTTATGATATGTAGCCTTGTTTTCCAAGAAAATGCTCCATAATGTTAGAAATTACCGAAAAAGATGAGAAGAGAATAGAGATCTTTGCACCACACTCCCCTGGCCTTGAGGTCTTGTTCAGAAAGTGAGCAGAGCTGTGGACAAAGCTGCTTTGTCCTTTGAGTTCTTGGTAGAAGGATAGAAAAAATATATATCTATATATACACATATATATGTAGATTTATAGATGAGTGATATCAACAAAGAATTTTATCATGAAATATTAGAAAAATGTTTTTCCATAATTTTTATTTCTTTTGAATAAATTACTTCTCATGCTTCTTTTCAATTCACCTTTTTCCTTCATCTGACAAACTTTAATATGCCATATATTATCCAATTAGACTTTTTTAGGAGTTATCTATGACTTAATTTGTAGAAAACACCAAAATGGAATAATTTAATTAAAAATAATAGTTTTGTAGAAGTCATGCAAGATTATTATAAAAGAATAACAAAATCCACAAATAAACAAATGATAATATCCATGAATTATTCTGCCACTCAGTTATAATCTTAGAGTGACAACACTTGAGTTTGTATGTTTTCACATAAAATTTTTGTGTAATTATGTAGCATTTTTATTTTAAAAAACTGGAAAATTATTGTGTATTTTGCTTTGATAACTTAGTTCTATGAATGAATGAATTTCTATATTAACAAACTTTTATAGTACAAATTTTAGTGACTGCAAATTTACTCATGAAATTGTTATGTATTTAGATTGTTTTCTGTTTTTCACTATTATAAACAAATTATTATGACAAACTAAATTGTAGTTACTAATTATTAGTCTTAAATTGTACATACTGCCTTAATTTTAAAGTTGGGGCACAATATTGAACTTTGAAATACTTGTTCGTGAATAAAGTTTTAGCTCATTTTAAGCTTCACTAACCATGTCACATAAACAACATGTGCCTGTCCTGCCGAGCCCTGCAGTCTCACTGTCAGATAACCTTGCTTAGTTTTCATCTCCATGATTCTTTTTGAGCTGTGTTGAGCCTATCACTGTAGGTCCTTAAGTTGTCTTCTTTTTTTTATTGCCCAAGAACACAGATGCTGCCCTGCTCCCCTGCATCAGTTATCCTGCATTTGCCCTGGATGATGAAGCTCTGTTTAGCCAGACACTTGACAAAGTAATTAGAAAACTGAAAGGAAAATATGGGTTTAAACGTTTCTTGAGAGATGGGTATAGAACATCATTGGAAGATCCCAACAGACGTTATTACAAACCAGCTGAAATTAAGGTATCAAAAAATATCTCCTGTGCATAGCAGAATGGTCAGGACCAAGAGGCAGATTTCTTGTGTTTGAATTCTGGCTCTGCCATGGCCTTGGGCAAATTAATTAATGTAGCTGTGTTTAATATTCTTCATTGGTAAAAATAATTGTACCACCTACTATTATTGGTCCTCTTATTGATTTTTTTATGGCCTAATAAATGTAAAAGGTGCTCAGCATATAGTTAGCACTCAATATGTTTAGCTATTACTATCATTGAGGCAGGTCCATTTGCTCTTATTAGGACATGTTGATTTATTGAGTGATCATTTGTCTTTTCTTTTTTTTCTTTTACATTTTGAAAGGAGGGGCATATCAAGAAAGGGAGAAAGAAAAAGAGAGGCACATGAGTCATATGTGCAAGCAGGAGAGCGCTTATCATTTTTCTATTGCACTTCAGTACTTTGCCTGCCTGCTCTATACCATGTCATATATAATAGAAAATGTATATTTGTGATCCAACTTTCAATATATTAAGCAAATACTATTTTTTGTTTCACTTAGACATTTCATTCTGCAATATAGTCCTCTAAATATTTATTTTTACAATATTTTACATTTCAAATACCAATATATCTAGCTTTATATAATACCTGTTTATAAACTTCTCTGAATATTTTAACACTCAAAAAATGGTAAGTGAGCATCTATCCACATTGCTGAAGACTTTGCTTTAGTGAAATAGATTAGAAATTACTTTTTAGGCATAGTCATAACTTTGACTTGCTCACTGAAGATAGGTAAAGTCCCATAATCTCTCTCTATAAAAATGTTATCGCAACATTGTACCTTGTAATTTGTCAATTACATATGTCCGGTTAGCAGGACAAGTAGACAAGTTGTCATTCTATTTAATGTCACAGCTACCATTTGAGAGCATGAGGAGCCATTTTTGCTGTGTATATTTTAAAAATTTTTCAGTAGTGTTAGTTTGAAGGAAGAGATCCATTTCTCTTTCAAATACTATATTTTCTTTTCTATATAACACAGTTCCTGTACGGATTAACATTTACACGTAAATTGAACCTCTGGTAACTCCCGCCCTGAGCACCTTCCACTTTGGATCTGTCCAGCAGCAATGGTACTGCTGCCAAACACTACTAAGAAGAGAAGCCTGGATGGACATCTGTCTTGGCTTCATCCTCATCATTGCTTCATCCTCATCGCTGCTTTCACTGCTTGTCTGATGTGAAATGCAGATGCTTCACTGCATCTCTCATCTTACTTCTTTACGTACCACTTATCAGTAAAATCGTTCATTGTTTGTCTTTCTCCATCTGGCTTATTTCACTAAGCCTAATATCCTCTAGGTCCATCCTTGTTAGAGCAGATGCTTTTCTGACCTTATTTCACTAACCCTTCCTTGGCAGTTGAGCATCTGAACTGAGTTTTCTGTTTTGGGATGCTCTCCATTTTATGTCACCTTATTCTTTTCCTAATTCTTTACTCACTGTCTTTGTTTTCTTTACAGGTTCGTCTTCTCTTTCTTCTTAAACTTTGCTCTTCTATTGAGTTCCATCCTCAGTTCTGTTCTCTGCTATCCATGCAGTTATAGCATTGGCTATCACTGTTCACCCCAGATCTCTATCCCTAACTCATATTTCTTCCCAAGCACCCTACCATGTATCAAACTGCCTTCTGGGTGCACTACAACTTTACTTGGATGCCCCACAGCCTGTCTATCCCTTCTGTCCAATATTATATATTAACCATATTGGATATTAACCCCTTATTTGATATATGGTTTACAAAAATTTCATCTTGTTAGCCCTCCAAGTCTGAGGCTCGTTCTAGGTTCTTCCTTCTCTTTGTCATTTCCAAAGCCTGACAGATTTAACTTTTAAGTCTTATGCATGTCCCTTTCTACTAACTCCTAGGTTTGGGCTAGTGGTTCACAACCAGGAACAGGTTTGCTTTCCTGGGGTTATTTAGCAATATCCACAGACATTTTTCATTATCACAACTTGGTATGTGCTACTGGCATCAAGGAGGTAGAGACTGAGGATGCTTCAGAGTGGTCTACAACAGAGAATTATTTGAGCCAAATGTCAAAAGTGATGACGGTGAAAGACTTGTTTTGATTGTCATCTTTTCTCTTTGGATCACTCCCAGGAGCCTTCTAGTTGGTCTCCTTCTTTCCTGTCCTACATCTCTCATTAATCCTAGCAGTAAATCTAAGGAATAAATCTGATCCTTTCAGTATTCACCAGTGGTTCCCTATTACAGACCAAAGTTTCAGTCTCTTAACATGACTTTCAGGCCCTTTCTGAGAAAGGCCTGGCTGGTCTGACCCACCATTGAGCTTTAGTTCTTCCCATTTCTTCCTTAGTCACTTCAAAAATACTGAAATGCTGATAATTTCTTCAACAAACTTTGTGCTTCTATGCATCTATAGTTTGTATTGCTGTTTTGTCTTTGTGAAGTTCCCTTAGTTCATATTCCCAGAGAAATCCATCAAACATTGCTTAAAGCATCTACTTTCCTATAAACATTTCTCTGACTCCAGATTCGGTTTCATTCCCTGTGTTTCTGGTGTCCCACATATAGACAGATCCTAATATGCTGCCATGGTTTATTTGCATATCTGCCTCCCACTAGTCCCTGAACCCTTGAGAGCAGATTCTCTACCTTTTTGTCTTTATAACTCTCTGTCTAGTCAGTGTCAAGCATTACTAAGTACTTGGTAAATATTTATTGATTACTGTGTGATAGATTAAATGAATGTGCTTTTTTTTAATAAGAAGAGTTCTGAAGATTTTAAAGTATAATTAAACATATAAAATTTGTCCAACATTGTTATTATAAATATTTTATGTATGTCCTAAATATAATTGTTCTGATTAATAATTAATTGTGAGGTTTTTAATATTTTATTTTCTATTTTAGTTATTTGATGGCATTGAATGTGAATTTCCCATATTTTTCCTTTATATGATGATAGATGGTAAGTAGACCTTTCCCCTGAAACTTAAGTTATAGAATATAAATGGTTTAAGGAAGAGCAGAAATGAAGTATGACTCCTTTTACTGGCAAAATATACTGCATTTCAGTGATGTTAACTGCTTTGCATTTCTACATGTTCTTCTGTTCTCTGAGTCAATATTATATCATTTAAAGGCTTAAAATTTTTTTAAGTATTTTAAGAAATGATACAAATATATTTTCATATTTGCAAAGAAAAAATTTTATGAATAGAAATCATGACTACTCTAAGTCCGTGACATAAATACTGGTAATATTTCTACTTAAGAATAGAGCAACATTAATTAAAATTCATTTTTCAGTTGTAAATGCTAACATGAACTTTATTAATTTGATAAATTTGTTGTTACACTTTGTAAATTTAAATGATATACCTTGTTGCTTTGATGCATTTATATTATAATATTAATGCCATTAAAACAATACCACATTGTATCATTATATCATAATAAAATAATTATATAGAAATATATATTATACAATAAACTGTGCATTAGATCCCTATGACTTATTGCTATTCATTACAAATTTGCAACCTTAAATACCACCTACCTTATTTCACCAAACCCCTTCCCTGGTAACGACCATTTTACTGTTTTTTTCTTTTTTTTAAATATAAGCTTGACTTTTTAAAATTCCACATATAAGTAATACCCTTTAGTACATGTCTTCCTTTGTCTGGCTTATCTCACTTGAGCATAATGTGCTCACTTTCCATCCATGTTGTTGCAAATGTCAGAAAAGCTTTCTTTTCATTGATGACTAACATTCTAATTTGTATATAAAGCATTCATCCATTTATAGGCATTTGGGTTGTTTCTGTTATGGATGATGAAGTAAACAAAGTATTCATAATCCTCATTGAAGTCATATTTTCATTTATTTGGGTGCATAAATATATACTCAGGTGGTATGAGAGGTTTAGTTTTAATTTTTTTGAGGAAATTCTGTACTGTTTTCCATAGTGGTTAAATTAATTTATACTCTCCCCAGCAGTGTAAGATGATTATCTTTTTACCAGATCTTCACCAGCACCTGTTGTATTTTGTCTCCTTACTAATAGCCATTCTAATAGTGATCACTCATTGTGCTTTTCGGTTTCCATTTCCTTGGTGTTAAGTGATGCTAAGCATCTTTCATGTGCCTGTTGGCCATTTTGATCTTTTTAGAAAAATATTTATTTAGTTCTTCTACTCATTAATTAATTGGATTGTTTGTTTTTGTTATGGTGTATTATTTCTTTATATATATATTGGATATTAACCTCTTATTCAATATATGGTTTACAAAAATCTCATTTTGTTAATTGTTTCTGAAGCTTTGGAGTTTGATGTAGTTCCATTCTTTATTTTTGCTTTTTTTGTTTGTGCTCTTAACTTCATGTCCAAAAAAATCATTGCTAAGAAGATGAACTTCTGTGTTTTCTTCTAGGAGTTTTATGGTATCAGGTATTTAATTCTTTTATTACTTTTGAGTTAATTTTTGTAGTATGAGATAGGGGCCTAGTTTCATTGTCCTGTGTTTATTTGTTTTATTAGTTTTCCCTGAATCGTTGTTGAAGATATTATCCTTCCCAGATTGGGTGTTTTTAACTCTCTTGTCAAATTTTAGTTGGCTATGTGTCCAGGTTTAATTTTGGCCTCTCTGTTTTGTTCTGTTGGTATATATGTCTATTTATATGCCAGTACCACTGTGACTTTGCAGTGTAGTTGGAATATAGTTTAAAATCAGTTTTTTCTCAGTATTGTTTTGGCTATTTGGGATCTTTGTGGTTCCTCACAAATATTTGGATTGTTCAATTTCTGTGAAGAATCCCTTTGGCATTTTTGATAAGGATTGCATTGAATCTGTAGATCATTTTGGGTAGTATGAACATCTGAACAATATTCTTCTACTCACAAGTAGAGAATTTTTTTATTTGTGTCCTCTTCAATTTATTTCTTCAATTTCCTTCTTCTCTTGTACAGCTCTTTTACTTCCCTTGTTTAAATTTATCCTAAGTATTTTGTTGTTTTGGTGCTGTTGTGGATGGGATAGGTCTCTTAGTTTCCTTTTCCAATGCTTAATCATTAGTGTAAAGGAGTGTCACTGCTTTATATGGGTTGATTTTATAACCTCTAACTTTAGCTAAATCACTGATTAATTCCGACCTTCTAATATCAATTTTCTGGGAAAATTTTATTTTTATCATCATCATAGAAAATTACCCAGATATTTCAACAGAGCATTTATAAATAGATTTTTCCAAATTAAAATATTCTAAGTTCTCTAGTGTTTTTTGAGGATTTTTTATTTTACATTTTAGGAGTTTTTAGAGGCAATCCCAAACAAGTAAAGGAATATCAGGATCTTCTGACTCCAGTACTGCATCAGACAACAGAAGGTAAAGTTGTATTTTTGCCCCCAAGAAACTTTTCCTACCGGTATTCCTTTATGCTGTTTTGAAATATATAAGTGTTTGCTTTTTAAACAGACTAATTCATTAAGTTGAAAAAATGAATGGGGTAGCAAATGAATTAGAAACTTTATTTTGTAAGAGGAATTCATTAGTCAAGACAGAGATAAAGTTAGGTGTTCATATTGATAATAATTAAAAAATAGTTTGCCAGGTTGACAGATTCTCCAAATTTTTGCCTACTATGTAACTGCTTTTCCCTATCTGTTGTGACAGCAATGTTAAGTGACTGATTTTTATCCAGATCCTAGAAATGCTATGTTCAGGTGAATGCCACCTCTTCCTATAAAGAATCTAACCAGCCTAAATGGCTACCATTGCCAGTAATATCTGGCTCCTCTCAGAAGTTGTTTCGAAGATTTTTAACATGTTATTTGAAGTGTCTGTGATGGTGCTGAAATGTCTTTGAGGATGGTTTGAATATTTTATAAATGACCAGAAGACCAAGTCTCACGCGTAAGAGTTTGATTTCAGTTAAATACTAGCAGCAATCATAAAAGATCATAACTGATTTTTCTGTATAATAAAAATTAATTCTCAAAAGAATTCCAGAAAAGTTCCAGATATCGTGGGGGTTTGAAAGTGTTAGAAAATAAGAATTTAGCTTCATGAGTAAGCAACTTTGAAAACACTTATCTGGAAGTTAAAAGTTGTGGTGGGAAAAAAGACTGACGGTGTTATAGATATAAGTGACACAAACTAGTAATCCAGCACTGGGCCCCATTCCCAATTCATATGAAGTTTATGATATTTTTTAGAGTCTTCCACAAGAAGTATTTTAAAATAATTTTAATGTTAAAGTAGTGACATGTATACAAATAAACATTGAGTTCCGAAGATGTGTTAATTTTTTAAAGCTCCAAATAATTTTTAGGCTCCAAATAATAATTTTTTAGGCTCCAAATAATCACTTGTCCGATGTGAAATATGATGTAATAGTAAATGTAATGGACATAGTGTTAGAATTTCATAGGTCATTGCTGTATGGAAGTGGTAGTTTCATATACTGTACTTCAAACTTCATAATGTTCAGAGAGTGCTGTTTACATTTTTCTTTATGCATCATATACGTTGTCTTTTAGGGGTTGTAGAGACACTGTTAATTGGTGCATGGAGACAGAATGAAATTTTAGGGAGATCTATACAGTTTTGACATGAAAATTGAGTTTATGCTGGGCTGAAATTGTAAGACATCTTCTGCAGCATTCTAGTAGACTGTTGCCCCACCTTTGTCACCCACAAGTATTCAGCTTTTTAAATAATAATTTGTAATGTATACCAAGCTATATTTCTAAATGACTAACCACAGGAAAAGGTGGATTTTTCTTCTCGTTGACAATTGAATGGCAGATAACAGACTGAATGTTTAGAATGAAGATTTCTTTAAGCAGTGACTCAAGGTCATAATGCTTCCCTTAAGTGTACATGGTTTCTTACTTGTAAAGCTTCCATAGACTAGTCCTATTAAATTAGCTTCTATAATGGTTCTAAATATTTGTGCACTCTGTATTTGTTGATTCAATTAAGGGTGTTAAAATTAAATATTGTTAAAGGAGAATATGTACACATTGTTGGTTAAAGCATAACATATGCTATCAAGTTAGTGTTTTAAAGTCAAGATTTCCCCACATGTTCCACTGGCAATTTTTGAAAGGAATCAAAATACCCAGTTTGTTCTAGCCTATCAAATATGTTACCTCCTTTCTCTTACTGGGAAAATTGAATGATGATACTGATTTCTTAGATTTTTAATATTTATTTTTAAACTCTACAGGTTACCCTGTCATACCAAAGTACTATTATGTGCCGGCTGATTTTGTAGAATATGAAAAAAGAAACCCTGGTAGTCAAAAGCGATTTCCTAGCAACTGTGGCCGTGATGGAAAACTGTTTCTTTGGGGACAAGCTCTGTATATCATTGCAAAACTATTAGGTAAGTAGAGATGTGTAGGATATTTTTTCCCCTTGTTAACAAGTTAGAAATAAGTATGTCTTTGCTGACATTTTTCTCGGATTTGGGTGGTGTTTCATGCTGCTTGGGTCTTGGGGGAGTTTTTCAGTATGTAAAGGTATCAAGTCTATTTCACTGAATAGTGATGGACAGTTTCTGGGAGGGAAGTAAAATAGGTATGGGTAGAATTATGTTAATTTAGGTGTCGGCGTTCAGCTCAGTGTATATGTTTCTTACAGAAGGCCATGGAAATATTGTAATAAGATTCTGATTTATTATAACAGCCATACTTGGTCATAGCTTTAGTAAACCACTTTCCAAAGAGAAGTGGCTATATGGTTACCTCAAAATTCTCTTTGCAATGAGTATATATTTATCATTTATTCAGTAAACTAGAGGATTTTTTAAAAATTTAAATTTATTAATTTGTAATTAATAAAATAGATAATTAATTTGTAATGCATATAAAAGCTAGAGTATAGACCAGAGGTATAGGGTGAGGGGAGCATGCTGTTGAGAGGATTCACCAGAGACAGAGTGGGGAGCAGAACAGATGGATCTACTGAAATACACTGCGAAAGGGAGCAGCAGGCAAGACAGGAGAGGTTTGCTGCACATGTGGGTTAGCTCCCTGGCTGGGGATCAAACTTGTGGTGCAGTGACTGCAGATTGCTTCATAGTGCTGAGACTTAACATTTTGTGCCCCCAGGGTGGCCCAGTAAACTAGAGGATTAATGGAACTAATAGTCATAATTCTGTGAAGAATTAGGTTTCAGTTTCTTTTAAAATTTCCACTGAGTAACATTACTCTTTGGACATACTACAATTAAAGGTAGTTTGACGAACCTAGAAAAAGCATTATACATCTTTCTTTACTACCCCTTGCTAAAGTGTCACATATTACATTTTGATTAAAGAAAGCTAACCCCTGGTGGCCTAGGGGTTAAGTGGCCTGCATTTAATCCCTGGCCAGGGGGATGACTCATATGATACAGCAGATCTGTCCTGTCTCACCAGCTATTCTGCTTATCAGTGTATTTCAGTAAATCTGCCTGTTCTCCTCTCCACTGTTTCTGGTGAATCCTTTTACCTCCCTTGCACCTCTGGCTTACACCCCAGTTTTTCTATACAAAAATAAATAAATTTTAAAAAATGTATAAAATATGTATAAAAACAAAATAAGTGATATGTGTAAAAAAAAGAAAACTATCATATTAGATTCAGAATTCCTTTATGACAGATTAAGAAACAGACTGCTTATAAATATTGTACCCATACTAAAACACCTGCTTTCTGTATAAAATTTGGTTTTTATTTTTATATTACTGTATGTATGCTAAGTTTGTTTGTGCTGTGAGAGTAATCATCTTTGGATTTTTCTTATATTTCAATATGTAATAGTATTTTGAAATCCAGATTTCCAATTCAGTTTTTACATAATGATATATAAATCCATACAGAAATTAAACAAAGAAGAGAACATAAGTTAATACTGTTTCCTCTTTGATTCCCAACTGTATTTTCTTGATTTTCATATATACTTAAATTCTAATTTAGGAATGTGTATAACAATTTTCTTCTTTTAAAGGTATATCTTTTTGATAAGAAGTTAATATTATTTATACAGGTTTTGCTTTTAGGTTTTATTTTATATTTCGTGTGTGTGTATAAAACGAGAGAGAGAGTTTCTTAAAATCAAGTCAAGTTGGAAAGGTTATCTCCTGGTTAGAAACTTATTTCCCACTCACTAGCACTTATACAAAAGCCTTGTTATTTATTTATACAAAAAATTAAATAAATAGCTAAATAAAACAGATTTTAGTGGAGGAGTAGTTGACCTACCTAAGAACAGCAATTATATATGTACATGATGAAATTTCTCTGTGATTTTGAATCTGAAAACTTGATTTCTGGGAATTGAGATGTAAATCTTCTTCATCCTGGTTATTTATTTATTTATTTTTGCTATATATTCACTCTGGGGTTGATACAGCTAGGAAGAATGCTATTTGAGCAAAGTCTTTAGATAAAACTGAATTGGGAATACAGAATTGATGATAATCTACATAAGCATGTTGAGCTTCAAAAAAAGTTGAAAACATTTTCAATCAATGAGAAAAAGCATTAGTACTTTCTTGCTCCAAAATAAATGTATTGAATGTACACAGATTTTGAATATAGATAGCATTTTCTTATGTTAAGACCAGGGTGAATAGAAATAGTACAGGTCATGCCTTCATCTCTATTTTATGACCCAAAGGAAGAGGAATGAGTTTTCTAAGAATGAGTCAATTCTTTTTTTCCTTGCTATGTTTGTGGAAAGAGAGCATATAGAAGGTGTGTCACAAACTATGATACCACCTAAGTTTTTTCCCACTCAAAAAGGAGATGCTGTTTATTAATGAGTATTCTGATCTAAGCTGTGTGCAATCTGGTTAACAAATTGTTAGTGGAAAAGAGACACCCCACTGATTGGAAAAAAGTTTTGCACTCTATACAACACATAAGGGGCTGACCACAAAGATATACAATGAACTCACAAGACTCAAGAAAAAAAGTAAACAATCCAATCAAAAAATGGGCAGATGAACTTAAAAGACACTTCTCCAAAGAGGAAATGCAAATGGCCAACAGGCATGTGAAAAAATGTTCAATATCCCTCATAATCAGGGAAATGCAAATTAAAACCACAATGAAATACCACGTGATACTAGTAAGAATTGCACATATTTAAAAACTAGGAACTACAAATGTTGGTGAGGATGTAGTGAAAAAGAAAATGTCCTACATCACTGGTGGGAATGCAACCTGGTACAGCCATTATGGAAAGCTGTATGAAGGTTCCTCAGTCTGCTAAAAATGCAGCTACCATATGACCTAGCAATGCCATTCCTAGTGATCTACCCAAAGTACACAAAAACATTAAGTCAAAAGAACACATGCACCCCTATGTTTATTGCAGCACTATTTATTTATTTTTATTTTTTTTATTAAAATATTTTAAAATTTACATATACTTGCCATTAATTGTAATCCCCATGTATTCCCCATCACCATCTCACCAGTGCACCATCACCTCAGTCCCTCGTGTTCCCAGCAGCACTATTTATAATAGGTAAGACTTGAAATTAACCGAAATGACGAAAAATAGATGACTGGATAAAGAAGATGTGGTATATATATCCAATGGAATACTATTCAGCAATCAAAAAGGTAAACTAATGCCATTAGCAGAAACATGGATGTAGCTTGAAGGAATTATGTGCAGTGAAGTAAATCAGGAGGAAAAAGAAAAATACTGGCTGGTCTCACTTATAGGAGGAATATAGACAGTCAAGGAAAAAATAATAATAATGACGTCAACAACAGCAAAAACACCACAACAAAACAAAACAAAAATAAACAAGACAACTACAAATCAGAAACATTCTACAGGTAAGAGAGGAATTTGGGGATCAAGGCAAGGATGGAACGATCACAAGGGACAATGGTGATTGTGCATGGGTGAATTGGTGGTGGAAATTCTATGGGGACTACACCTAGAAAAGAAAGCAAACATTCTAAGAAAAAAGTGAATAAAATATTTTTAATAAACCAAAAAATCAAATTGCTGGTGAAGGTACATACCATCTCAAAAGGCTGAGTCATTAGTTGCTCTTAACTGTAGTATACTTCCTCCAAGAATCATCAGACTTTGTGGATGTTATTAAGATTTGAAACACTACATTTACAAAGTCTTATTTACTCATTAAAGGAGCTTCATTTGGTTATCTGCTTGATTGCAATTTGTGGACAGCTAATTATAGTTACATAGTTATAGGTAAATAATAGAAGAGCAAACCTTTAAATTATTATGTAATATTACGGCTTTTGCTAATTCAGTCCAGTTTGTATCCACTGAAACCTAGTAAGAATATTTTATTTTATATATGCCTTAGTGAAGAATGATACAACAAAACTAAATGGCTTTTATTCCATTGTTAGAGAAAGAAATGTTGAGTAAACGGATTCTTGGACCAGGGCCTGAGCTACTTATATACTGTGTTCTTAGAAAATAATTAGTACAAACAGTGTTTTTTAATTTAGAGAATTTTGACTTTTAGTAAGTTAATGTTTATTTTAAAATAGGTAAATAAATTTAAAAGTGTTTTTTTTTTTAAACCAGGTAAGACATTTTAAGGTAAAACTTTTGACTTGCTTTAGAATAAAATGATTATTAGTTATATACTCAATTAAATTTGGATGTTTAGAAAGCTATCCATGTAAGTAATGATTAGTCTATAGAAAGTAATTTACCTTCTTTGAGTTACTGGCAAAAGTAATGTTAAAAAATAATTATCACTTAAAAGTCACTTGAAAATCATGATCTTTGAATTGAGATGTTTTGAAGTTAAGAAAACTAAAGAAATATAATGTAAGATATTATTAACTTTACTATTTACAAAAGCTAATATTTAATTTTAACATATTTTCTGATTTAATATTTTATAAGAGAAATTAGCATAATAATTGTTTAACTCTAAAAATATTTCTGATTTCTAGACATTAACTTGTCTTTTACATATAGATGCCACACTCTTGCCTTATCCTGTAGACATTCAGTGTTGTCCTTCATTCAGGTACCAAGATAAGATCTCAAATCTTTATATATTAGAGTTTTGAATAAAAGAATTTTTTGGGGGATGGGTAATTTGAGAACATTATTACAAACGAAGCATTAAAACAAGGCAATACTTTGATTAAAAGGATTATTTTCCATTTGGGGATGGGTATTATCTAATTTCCTAGGAAAGCTGAAAAGAGACTTTTAAAATGATAAAATAGATATATATAGAAATACTTTTAACTAGCCAAAATATCATCCATATATAAAGGTCCTAACTTAAAATTCTGACTTTTTATCATTCTTTGGTCAGTTAATGTTTGGGATTTATTTGTTGGTAAAAACTATATTTAAATAATTTTTTGCACCCAACAAATTTTTAGTGTATGATAAAGATTATTTTTCCTATCATCTTTTTCCTCTACTTCCTTGTCTCCCAGTTTCTCTTTCTCTTTTTTCATTTTTCTTAGAGTATACTGTAAAGGTCAAATTTGTGGGTCAAAAACTAGTGATACCAGTTCTATCACACACTATTTGTACTTGAAAAATTTTGAAATACTTGAAGAAATTTCTTAACTCTCATGACCTTTAATTAATTTATTATCTTTGTTATAAGCATTAACTGATGAGAAAATATGCATGAAAAATATACTATGGGGAAAATACATACTTAAATATTTCTACTTCCTGTCCTTCTATCCTCCCTCCCTCTCTCAAGCACAGTTTAAAAGATGGTATTTTAGTAAAAATGTTTCATAGCTCTTGTTAACCAGGCAGCTCAGAATGCTCATGGGCCCTCCTTGCAGATACTCCCATTGCTACAAAACTCATCACGAGAAAAAAATGCTTCCCTAGTTGCTACTAAACCATTCATTCACTCAGTGATTCAGCTGCTACTTGAGAGGCCTACTCAAATGTGACAACATAGGAAATATTCCTGTCCCTCTGCTGGCGGTCTAGTTATTTTATGTACTACTTTGTAATTCCAGTATTTGTCACTAAGAAAAATTCATTTCCACTTGAATATAATTCATGATATTTCTTACCCAGATAACCACAATATAAAAGCCACTGATTGAGCCTGGAAAGAATGATCAGTTGCCTCACAGTTGTGTGAGGACATGAGAAATGCAGGTCTTGGTTTTCACCTGTCTGTTGACTTCAGATAGAGTGAATTCCTTACTCAGTATAACACATGATTTTGTTACTGATCAGTTGAAGATAAAATGAACAGATAGGTGTACAGATATAATTCTACATTGTTGTTGCTAAAAGATTTCCTAGTTACACTTCAGGAAACTTCAAGCAGAAGGACATCGATTTCTGAGCACTTTAATTATCTATTTTATGACATCTTGTCATTGCTAGTGACCTAAAGTGGGATGTGTAGCAGGCACTATAAGCATCCGAGTACACTTATAATACAGTATTACATCCAATGTTTCACTTAGGATTTTCTTCCTCCATCTCGTATAAATGACTGAATTTCTTAAAGTTTTTATTTAAATTGATACTAAGAGTAGCAAATATATGTAAAAATTGTGGAATCCTACCCACAAATATATTGGTAAAATTGAATATGAAAGCAGTGACACCTAGACTCTGAGAAGACTCTGCATATGTACTTTTCCAAAAGATACTACTAATATAATATGTGCCTTAAAATTTGCTCTGACCTTTACAAATATTTTCCTAAGTAATTCTCCTAACTTCTCTATGAGATGGGTACTTCATCATAAATGAAACTCATAAATGAAAGTCTTCAGGGTGATTATGTCACCAATAACTGTAGTGCCATTAAATATGTTCATTAAAAACAAGAACTTTGCTAAACCAATAAGGTCATAATTGTATACTATTTTAATTTCCATGCTTACTGTTTAAAACATACTTCTTAGTCACTTCTATATCCCCTATGAATTGTCTATTTACTTTGTCTACTTACACTTGATTTTAGTGGCTTCTCATATTACTCTGAATGGATGTTTTGTCTATTCCTTTATACATTATTTTTATATTTTCCTAGTTCCTACTTTGATAGTTTCCTAATTTTCTTGTGCTGTTTCCTGATGATGAAACTTAAAATCTTTATATATTCACATTGTTTTTTCTATTAAATTTTGCCAAGGAGTTTAAGTTTCATTTTAGATAGCCCATCCCTTTTAATTAATTGGGCTAAAAACATAAGTATATGCATATATGTGAGTTAATATATATGTGTATATGAATTTTCTGGTTATCATATGATGTTTAAGATCTACAATCTCTTTTTCCATAGGTCATTTTTAATTCACATGTTGCTTATGTGTTGTTTCAGCTGAAAATCAGTTTGACTTTGAAGCACATAATTTTGCCCCATAAATTATCCACTGAACTCATGTTATTGTGTCCTATGTAATTTTGGTGTCCTGATTTTAAAAATCACTTACTTTGATAAATTTTCACTTCACTAAAGAAACAAACTCTTCTGAATATTTTCTTTTTACCCTCAATAGTTATGGTTTGAGGAAAGCCCAGGGTATATTTCATAAATCTTTTTGCATATATTTGCAAATATTAATGAACCTAACCTGTGTCTATTTCTAGAAATGCTTTATTGTCTGTGAGGTTTGGTACTGTATTGTGAAATGTAGAAAGCCATTTTCCTTTATGCTTGTTCTTTCATTTTCATTTTAATATTCCATAGTGGTCAGGTATATATTCTTGCAGGCTTGTCATTCTTTTCCAGAAAACCAGTGCTATAGAATTGTCACAATAAGAAGCTCTGTTTTTTTGTTTGTTTCCTTCCTGAATGATAAAAATCAATGCAGTCTGAAAAAAAATCTATTAACTTGACCTTTTAAGGTTTTTGTTAGTTTCACGATTATGGAAATGAATGATTACGGCAATTAATTTTTCCAAATTAGTTAACCAACCAATTCCTTATTTTGTTTATTAAATCCTTTGAGAGCCTACCTGATGCCAGATGCTGTCCTGGTGGTGGGGGATGGCTGTGAGGACAGCCTCTTGGGTTATGATGAGTTCTCAGTATGGGGCAGCAACGTGAAGCTAGAAACACAAGGGTAGTACAATGTGAAAGACGAGAAGGAAATGCAAAGAATAAGCTTTTTCAAAAGATTTCTTTAATGTGATTCCTATCAATTTTAATAGGTTAGATATTGTGCTTTCCAACGATGTGAGATTTCTCAATTTGCCATATATTATAAATAACAAAATAATAAAGATAGAATTTAATTTCTCTAGAATGACAGTGAAACATTAATTATGTAAAATGCTTATTGGTAGTGGAAATTTTTTCACAACTCAATGATCAGACAAATGAGATAGGGAAATAATTTGCTGCTATTTAGAATATCAGTACACTAATCAACCCTACATCATAAGCTAAGCCGATATTAATGAAAGTTATATGTCTATATTTGCCATAAATAGGGTTTATATCATTTTGGTTCAGATTTTGCAAAAGTATTTTTTTTTTTCAGAAAGAGAAAAATGTTCTGTAATATGCTCCCTGATTTGGGTAGGAAAATATAATACACCAAGACCTAAGTTGTTTATTTTTTTTCTCCTGACATCTTTCTGTGTTGTATAGAATGTCCATGTTCTTAAGGGGCAAGATTCATACGTGATTCAGCGCCCAAACTCCAGAGAGGGGCTACCAGCGTTTGAGTCTTAGCTCTGTCGTTGACTAGCTGAGTATAAGTTGCCTAAGCACACATCACCTACACTTTGTCGTCTGTGAAATGAGAAGGTTCTTGTGAGGTTAAAGAATGAATGCATGTGAAGTGTGTGCACAGTGCCAGGAGTGTGGTGCACACTGGGTCAGTTCCTGTGGCTGCTGCTGCAGAGGCTGTGCTGGCTTCTGTTACTCCGCCTTTTCCTTGTTATTCCGTTACTAATGTCACTTTTATTATGAATGTCTTCCATGATTTTGTCTCTTGGATAACACTGCACACATGCCTGAATTAACCCACCATAGATTCACGAAAAGATACCCAAAGCAGCAAAGAAATTTACAAGCCTTTTTATACTTAAGTCCCTGCTCTGTTTTTCAAAGTTATTAACTGCTTAAAGCCGCACCTAAAAAGCTCCAGAAAATGAGGTGCAGTTTTTCTAAAAGTAAATACTGTACACAAGTGGATTTATACAAAACTCAGCATGGTGTTACTGTTACATGACCAGCACAGAAGTGAAGATAAAAATGAAATGAGTACATTTTCATAGCTTAAGAGCTGTAAAAATAAAGTGTACTGACTTACTTGAGGAGAAGATGTATTCTTTTTTTAATATTCTATTAACTTTCACATGTCTGAACATAACTAAGGTAACTAACTGCAGAGATGTGTGGCTGCTCGATCAAGAGGCTGCTCACTCAAGAGGCTGCTCACTAAATTTGCATAGATATGGCCAACTTTGCACTCCTGGGAGGTTAGGTAGAATTACATTTCAGGGAGGCGGGTTCCTCCACCCCCCCTCCCCAGCATACTCCCTGAGGCTCATAGAGAATCTGTTACAGTGAACCTCAGTGCACCTGAGCTCTCAATTTGTTAGAGCAGGAGACAGAACCACTGTCTGCCTTGGCACCTTCTTCGCACCCTCTGCTCCCTAACACTCTAAATCGCCCCCTTTGTTATATGGTTGGATTGTATCAACATCGCTTCATGGAACACATGAAAAGGGCTTCCGTGTGCACCGTTCAGCAGCAGTTGAAGGCATTGCCCTCATGGTGACTGGTGCCCTATCTCAGGGACTCCCCAGCCCAGAAATCTCTTCAAGAATTCAGTATCAGGAAATACTTTGTCACCTCTTAATGAACTGGTTTCCTTGAGAATATGGATACATTATTTTTACCACATCTTCTTGAACTAGTTATCTGTGTTGGGGCATCTGGGTTGTTTTTTCTTGGCTATTGTGCATAGTGTTGCAGTAAACACAGGAGTGTAAGTTTCCTTTAGAACAAATGCACTATTTTGAAAACAGCTTTGGTGGGGTATAATTTCTATACCATCCATATCTTATCAGTTTAAAGTTTACAATTCAAATAACAGTTTTTCCCTGTATTCAGTCATGAAACCATCACCACAATCAATCTTAGAAATTTTTATCACTATCCCAAAAACCTTATACCCTTGGTACTCACTCCCCCACCTACGCTAACTGCCTCACCACCATTTCCTTTCTTTTTTTTCAGTTGATGAATTAATCAGTCCCATGGACATTGATCCTGTCCAGCGCTATGTTCCACTACAGAATCAACGTAATGTGAGCATGAGGTTTTCCAATCAGGTAAAGAGACATTTTATTTGATTTAGACTCACCAAGGACATTTAAACATTGACTGATGAAAGGATTTTTTTCTGGATGGATTTTCATTGCTCCTTCTCAGGGCAAAACTTCCCCCTTTTCTGGTTAATTAGGGTTCACTTGTGGCAAAGGGCTATTTGTTGAAGAGGAAATAGGAGTCACATGTGTCCAACCAGATGTTTTCCAGGTTTTCATCTCCATACGGAGTGTTAGGCGTCACATGTCCTTGAGAAGGTGCAGTGTATGTGGCCAGCAGGGGGGACAGGTGAGACAGCCCTGCAACTGACACGAGTGGAGTCCCATGAAGGCCCATGTTTGAGGTCTCCAGCTGTGTCTCCTTGCCAGGACTGAGTGACTCACTTACTGTTAGCACCTGGTGATGTCAGACAAAGGAATAGTTCTAAATTCTTTGCATTTAGTAGCTGTAGATTCAGACTGTTGTGTCAACAAAATAAGTGTTTGCAGGATCAGCAAGATTGATGTTGACTTGAACAAACCCTCAAGTATTAAATGATACCAGTAATGAGGGCTGTTAAAATGAAAATGTGGATTGTGGTAACTGCCTGAGGAGAAAGGGAATGAACCTGAGTGTGCCTGGGATTTCAAGCAGTTAGTGTTCATTTAATAAGAACAGCATCAGCACTCAGAGAAGATATGCTTACCAAATTGAAATGCTCCTTTTGAAAAAAAATGCAAGCACTTCTCTTACTCCCCCTCCCCTCTCCGACTCTCTCTCTCTCTCTCTCACTCACTCACACACACACACACACACACACACACACACACACACACAGTGGTTGTTTTGATGAGAGAAGGGGAGAGCCAAGCGGCTCCACTAGATTCTAGCACACTATTCCTCTGGTTTGCCAGCTGATCTTCAACAAAACATGTATTGATAGTTATTCTGAGTGGATTATAGATGAGACTGTATTCAGGAAAGTTATAAGTAAATGTCAAGATTTTCTCAAGAACATAAAATCCCTATGTTAATATGTGATAGAAATTTCTTACTGCCCTGTTAGTTCCTATTTTAGGTGGGAATTTGACCTTTATCTTAGTTAACACTGTCAGTACAGTACAAGTGTACATTCTGTACAAATTTGAGATCAGCAATTTCACTTGAAGAAATGGTAAAATAGGGAACACATTTAATTTCACATTACCCACTTCTGTGACTGAGCCATTCAAGATTAGTGTGTATTTTTTACAGAGCATTTCACATATACAACCTGGTTCTCTATGCTGATGGGATCTCAAAGCTTTTTCTTAGAAAATAAGGTAATAGCTTCCAGGTTTCGGTTGTGGGGGCAGGAGTCAGTGAACATCAAAGCACATGACTAACAAAATCAACAGTTTAAATAGTTTATGCTGGAAAAATAGGAGACAGTTTGTGGTTTATGTATACTTTTTGACAGACTAAACTTGGAACACATTCTCTCCAAGAGAACTTAATGAAAATACAAGTGAATGAGAGTGAATTTTGTAAAGAATTCCTTCTATGTGTATTGTTTATATCGAATAATTTTATGGTTGCCACTAAGCTATCCATGCCTGCCTCCAGGTAGAGCATAGCATAACCAAGAGGCTTACTCTAGAATAAAGACAGGGGCTTCTCCCTTGTGGCCCTGCATCAAGTCACATCTGTGCAAAGTTGTTTGCAGTTTCTCAGAGGGTGATAACAAGGAATTGGAAGCAAAACTTGCTGGGAGCTGTCTTGCCCCACCTTATAGCAGCTTGGTGAAATGATGAAATGATGAGGTGCCTTTGCCTTTCCTCAGTTTTTGTAGTAGCCAGGACAGCAGCCCCACGTTATTGTGGGGCTGCGTGACACGGATTTATGACATACAGAAATCAGACATACCTCCTCGTGTGTAGCACTCCACTTGAAATGTGGCCTTTTGGTCATAATTGGCCAGGTCAGACCAGATCAATCTGTGGGGATTGATCAAGCTCTTTTCTTTTTGTAGTTTAATGAATTTAAATAGCAAACTTAAAGGAATAGTGTAGAAGAGAGACAATATGAAAAACATACTTGCATGTAGGACAACTCAGTTAGAAAAGCATAGTGAATGGATGAAATGCGCTGTATGATAAAAATGCTACAAACACCACTTAGTTGCTGTCAATAACAAATTTACTTGTTTAAAAAAAAATCCAAATGCTTGCATTGATAATTGCTATAAAATTGAACTGCTGAAATGTGTTCACTGAAACATTTTTACTTACTTTATGTCCTCATGTTTATATTAAAAATTTAAATACAAGGGGACCTCCCTGGTAGCACAAGGGGTTAAGTGGCAAAACTGTGAGGCAATCCACAGCCACTACAGCACAAGTTAGATCCCTGGCCAGGGAGCTAACCCACATGGTGAGGTAGACCTCCCCTGTCTTGCCTGCCACCCCGCCTCAACAATGTGTTTCAGTCCATCTGTCTGTTCTGTTCCCCACTCTGTCTTTGGGGAATCCTCTCACTCCCACAAAAACTCTGGCCTGTACCCCAGCTCTTGTATGCATAAATAAATCTTTTAAAAAATTCAACACAAATGGAAATGGAAAAACTGCCAATACCTGATTTCTGTTCCCTGTTTTCCCATTTGCAGACATATACTAAGGTCCCTTTTGACCCCCTGGAAAAAAATTATCTAATGTTAAAAAATATGACCAGGTGCTTTAACCTATGCAAATGTTGCACAAAGTATTTGAAGGGCAGTGAAGTTCAGATAATTCCTGAAAATGAGAGAAATCCCTGACTTGGGAGGAAGTGTGTCAGGGGTCCCCATGACTGCTGTGAGCTTTGGTGACTCACTGATAAGATTCCCAGCAGTCAGAAACTGTAATATTTATCAGTAGGTTTTGTACAGTGAAAGGATACAAGATAAATTCACAAAGCCAGGACAGGGCAAGTTAAGATCCTTAGTTGTGCCACTTCACTGTAAGACTTTGTTGCGTTATCCCTTTATGACCACATCCTAACTTTGGGAAACTACTGATCTCTTCTCCACTTCATAATTTTGTCATTCAAGAAACTCATCTAAATGGGAGTACATGGTATACAGCCTTCTGGGTTAGGTGTTTTTCACTTGGTATAATTCCAATGAGATGCATCAAAGACTTTGCATGTATCAAAAGTATCAAGTTTGTTCTGTTTTATTGCTGAGTAGTATTTCAGTAGATGACTATGCCATCATTTAACCATTCACCTACTAAAGGGCATCATGTGGGGTTTTGAACATCTCATACAACTCCATTTTGATGTACTTTTATTAATTTACAACATTTTTAAGTATATTGCTTTCTTAAATTTTCTTGTTGGTTGTTCTAGGCACTCCATATACTTAAGTTATCAAAAGTCTACTGGTATCAACATTTTACAACTTTGAGTAAAGTGTTATGGCCTCAATTTAATCTATTTTTCTTTCCCTTTATTGTTTCTTAAAAACAGTTTTGTTAAGCATTTATTCTGTATTCCTTGAGCAGCACATGAATGTATGAAAAATTTTACTGCAACAATAAACTTTGATTAAAGAAACTCATGAGGTAAAGGATACTTAAATTGTGCTTACCTCAACTTTCACCATCTTCTGTTCTACTGTTTTTCTGCTACCATTTTCTTTTTGTTTGGATAATTTGTTGTCTTGGTTTTTTGTTGTGTGATGTTTTTATTTCCCCTTTATTCCTGAGGGATATTTTTGTTAGATTTAGGATCACTGATTGGCAGTTTTCTTTCAGTGCCAAGAATTATTGTGTACTTCCTTCAATTTCAAGTGAGAAATATATCCTCAGCTCATCTTTTATTGGTGTATCTATTCTCAGTGCTATTTTATGGATGTATCTCTCTTGGCTGAGACTCCCTATGCTGCTGGGTGGAAGGCATGCAGACATGGCGGCTGGCCCCATGCCCTGGTGTCCCGCATGTGCAGTGGGAGTTGTGTAAGCTTCTGACTGCTGAGAAACTGGCTCCTCTGGCTGCCTGTGGGTATATTGGCTGTACAGGTAGGGGTTGAGATGGTCCTTGGAGCTTCACCACTGCTAATACTAGTGAGTTACACGGCTCACTGAAACAAAGTTTACAAAACAGGGATCAGGACAGGCTTTTTTTTTGTGAACACTACACTTGCATTGACAAAGTAGTACCTGGCTGGGAAGCAGAATTTGGTTCTGCTCATTAGGGGTTTAAACCATCACAGAAAGCAAATGGTTAACTTACTCCTTAAAGTTGTTATTGTTTTTGTTATCCTTAAAGTTCTGTTGTGCCGCCTGTTTCCATTTCACTGGACTTGAGATAATAGTTTTATTGCTATTGTGTGTGTTGATTTTTTTGATGTAAGATATCTATTTTATTCATTATGTTTTTATGAAGTCCCGTTATTTTACATCCTTGTTAATTTTTTGACAGTTTCTCCCCTCATGTGTGATCACCATAGCCCTCCCTGCACCAGAGCACCTACAATTCTCCACCATGGTCTGTTGTGCTCTCCCTCTCCCTGTTTTCACCCCTCACCCTCCTGGATGCAACATATCTATGGTCAGCTTTCAAGGCTTTGCTTTAAAGTTTGTTTTTGTCTGACCTTTTGGGTTGTCTATTTTCCACATGTAAGTGACTCCTCCAGTATTTCTCTTTCTGGCTTATTTCACTTAGCATAGTCCCTTCCAGTTTCATCAGTGGTGCTGTAAATGAAATAAGCTTATCTTTTTTGATTGCTGAGTTGAATTTCACTGTGCATATATACCACATCTTCTTGTACCATTCATCTTATTTTGGGACATTGAGATTGTTTCTGTATCTTGGCTATTGTAAATAGTGCCACACTAAACATAGATTTTCCTTTTAAATTAGTGTTTTTGTGTTTGTTGGGTATATACTTAGTATAATTGCTGAATCGTATGGTAGGTCCATTTTTAGTCTTTTGAGAAATCTCCATACTCCTTCCTATAAGGATGGACCAGTCTCTGTTCCCCTCAGTAGTGTAAGAGGGTTCCTTTTTCTCCACACCCTCACCAACACTTATTTTTCCTTGTTTTTTTTAATATGGTCTCACCAATGTGAGGTAGTTTTTCATTATAGCTTGGATTTGCATTTCCCTGATAATAATTGGTTATTAACAGCTTTTTATATGCCTTTTGGCCATCTGTATGTCTTCTTCAGAGAAGTACCCATTTAACTCTCTTTCCTACTTTTTAATTGGGTTGTTTTATTTTTCTTGAGTTGTCTGAATTCTTTGTAGATCTTTACTATAAATCTTCTGTAATATGTATGGTGTACATATATTTTCCTCTATTCAGTAGAGTGTATCTTTGTGAGGTCTGGGGTATACTAATTTCTCTCTTGTAGCTCTTCTGTGCTGGGTTCTACTTGGTGGCTAGGTGGAGTCTAGGGAATAGGCAGGCTGGGTGTGGGCTGCTGGGAATTCACCTCAAGGGTCTTCTCTGTTGGGTTCTGATTGACAGGGCAGCAACAGAGCTGGGTGAACATGGGGCCATGGCATGTGCATCTAGGGAGCTCATACCTACGTTCCTTGGGGGATGGGTTCCTGTCAGTGGGTGGACCAGGCTTATTGAGGTCCATCTGCCCCAACTTTTCCTAATCACTGGAGAAAGGACAGCCCCAGAGGCACTTAAAATCCATAAACTCCCAATTCCACACCTCACAATCTTCATAATCCTGTTGAGTCCCACTTCAGACTACAGGACTCGATGTTCAGCCCAGCATGTGTGCGGGATCTCATGAATCTCACCATGTCACTGTTCTTCAAGTCCTCAGGTTCTTAGCCAGTACAGTCTGCCTTTTTCTAGCCAACTTTCAGATTCATTTAATAACCCATTGAATTATTTCCAAGGGAAATAGTTGCATTTAGAGCAGGAGGAGAAACTGAATCTAAGCCATCTTTTCCCCACTTCCCATTTTATTTTAATGGGCAGCTTATCTTCATGAGTCTATGAGTAATATTTAGAGTTAAAATTTCTTCTGTTCCTTGAATCATCATTTTTCCCTGAAGCAATTTTTTAAAATAAAATTGCTATAACTTGCTGAGCATTTTAAAAATAAAAACTTTATTCATATATAATTTACATCCTGTACAATTTACTAATTTAACAATTCAGTGGGTTTTAGTAGATTTGTCACAATTTGAGAACCTTTTCACTGTCCCACAAAAGAAGCCCTGTATCCTAAACACTTCTCCATTTTCCTCAAGCTTTCTCTCTCCCACCCAAGCCCTGATGACAACTGTTCTTTCTGTCTATATGGATTTTTCTATCCTATATATAAAGATAAATGCTTTCTTATAACATGTGTTTTGTGACTGGCTTTTTTAACTTTCCATAATATTTTCCAAGTTCATCAATGTTGTAGTATGTACTTCATTTCCTTTTATGGCCCTGTAACATTCCATTGTATGTATATAATGCATTTTATTCATCCATTCGTCAGGTGATGGATATTTGGGTTGTATCCACTTTTTGACAGTTATGAATAGAGCTGCTCAGAAGTTTTATGTACAAGTTTTTGTGTTACAAGTTTTTATTTTTCTTGGATACAATGGAATTGCTGAGTCATGTACTAGCTGTGTTTAATATTCTGAGGAACTATTAGACTATTTTCCGGAGTAACTGCATCATCTTACACTCCTGTTATCAGTGTATGAGAAGTTAGTTTCTCTAAATTTTTATCAACTGGTGTTACTTTATCTGTCCTTTCATTATAGCCATTCTCATGGGTGAAGTGGTACATTGTTTCCCTAGTTTCTAATGATGTTAATCATCTTTTCATGTGTAGTTGGTATGTGTGTGTGCGTGTTATACACACAGATACATATATACACACACATATATATGTAAATATGTATAGACATATATATCTGTGTGTGTATCCAAATCTTTGGAGAAATGTCTATTAAGTTACTGTGGCCATTTTTAAATTGGGCTAGTTCTCTTTTAAATACTATATTGTAAAATTTCTTTATGTATTCTAAATATGAGTACCTTATGTAATTTGCAAATATTTTCTTCCATTCAGTAGGCCATCATTATGCTTTCTTGAGGGTTTATTTAAAGCACAGAAGCTCTCCATTTTGATGAAGTTTTTTTCTTTGGTTGTTTGTACTGTCACATTTAAGAAACTGTTGCCTAATCCAGGATCATGAGGATTTATGTCTCTGTTTTCTTCTAAGAATTTATAGGTTTAGCTCTGACATTTATATATCTGACCAATTTTTAGTTAATATTTGTATCTGAACTATGCATATAGTTTATTTTTTGCATGTGATATCTAGTTACAAAAAACCACTTGTAGAATTTCCAGAGTAATTTTTTCTTTTTTATATTTGGTAAAATATGCATCTTTGTCATTTTAATCATTCATAAGTGTTCAATTCAGTGGCATTAAGTACATTTGCATGTTGTGTAACTATCACCTTTTTATCAAAAGCTTTTCATCACCCCCAACAAAAACTATGCACCCACTAAAAAACATTAAACCATCTTTCATACTGGAAATGTTAAACTTTTGCCACCTTTTATACTAGAAATGTGCTGAAATGTCAGAATGACTTTTTTTCTCCCTTTCCCTCTCCTTCAGCCCTTAGTAACATCTATTCTGGTTTGTATCTTTCTGAATTTGCCTATTCTAGGTCCTTCATATAAGTGAAAATAAGACATATTTGCAATTCGGTGCTTGGCTTATTTTCACTAAGCCTAATGTGCAAAGTATTTTTTGTGTTTTATTAATGTGTTTCTTTTTCTTCCACTGTTTTTGTTTTGTTTGGCTCACATGTCTGGCGATCTTCCTGTATTCACTTGTTTTTTTTTTAAAGATTTATTTATTTATGCATACAAGCACTGGGGGTACAGGCCAGAAGTGTGGGGGGTGAGAGGATTCACCACAGAGAGCAGGGAGCAGAACAGGCAGATCANNGGAAGTACACTGCTGAGGGGAGCAGCGGGCACAGCAGGAGAGGTCTGCCGCACCATGTGGGTCCCCTCCCTGGCCGGCAGCAGGGATGGAACTCGTGCTGCAGCGGCTGCGGTTTGCTTCATAGTGTGTTGCTTAACCCACTGCGCCAGCGGGGAGGCCCTATTCACTTGTTTTTGATGTGATGGATAGTCTGACTGTTCTCAGGATATTAAGTAGTCTATTTCCTCCAACATCTCAACAAGACATGTGTTTGAAGAGCTTTGTCTCCCCTGGGAGTCAGATAAGGAACAAACTAGACCCTCATCACCCTTGCCAAATGCCAGAAAGTGAAAAAACTTTACTTTGGAAAGCATTAACTCACCCCAGTCAGCTTTTTCAGTATATTAAGAGAAAAGCCTAGTTTAATTGATGACAGTGATTCCCTGTATGGGGCACAGGGCTAGCCATTGTTGTCTTTAATTAGTTCCTTGTCATATCCTACTTCTCCTAGCTGGTTCCATTGTACCTATAAAACAAGTGCCCTTTGGGACCCTCTATTTGATAGGTAGCTCTCATACCTATGGAAGAATTTTGGTGGTGGTCTTAATTATGTATGTAAATTCAACTTGGTAAATTCTATGCAGTAGCGTGGGTTACATACACTTCCTCTTCTCTGCATTGTTCATTAGGTTACTTCCATCTGCCACCTTTTATACTAGAAATGTGCTGAAAGTTCAGATGGTCCTCTTTCTTTTTCTCCTCATTGCCTTAACTTTAGTTATTGTTTGTTTTTAACATCTATATGGTCATTCCTGTGGGGTCTCAAGAGGAGGAGAGTCAAGCACATATGCTCACTTTGCTCTCTAGAATTGGAAGCCTAGACCTTACCTCTTATGCTTGAGTCTTATCTCTTTGTTTCTGTTCGATAGCTTTACTCTACCTGCATGCTATACTTCTTCAGATCTGGACCAACCTAATACTGGAATATGAGCGGAGTAAGATGTTCATTATACAGTTGTGATCATCCCAAGTGGATCAAACCAGATAAACTGAAAACCAAAATTATATTATATTGTCTGTTAAAGAAACATTTGCAAGAAAATAATTTACCCCTAACTATTAATTAGTATGTCCTTTATTCTTTTTTCTTCCTTCCTTTTTTTTGAGGTGAAGTTGGTTTTATATCATTATATTTGTTTTAGGGATTATAGTTAAAACCTCTATGAATGCATGTTTCCATGGTACCCCCCCACCAAAGTCCCCAAAATTCTCCACCACTCACCATTATTCATATTAAAAGGGTAGCAATGACTGCTCCTCTTACTGCCACTTTCCTACATTGTCTTTGATTTGAAGAAGATAAATTATACAAAAAACTCTACTAGCCAGTCTTATTCTAAGTTATTCTCTGAAAACAAGTCACATGGGTCTGGAAGCTATGCCATTAAAACTGCTTTCTTATACTTTTGGATACTTCATGTCACAACACTTCACACCCTATTGAGGTAGTTGGGTTACATGCCTGCCTCCACTGGCAGGGGTCCTCAGAGTAAAGAACGTGTCATATTATTCATTCGCTTCTGTTCACTTAGTTTGGTATTTGACAGGGGAAAGAAGTGAGAGAAATAAGAATAACCACCACTGCTTTTGCTCATTCGGTTTATAGGTACCATACAAACCATATGCACTGTATGTGATTGTTAACACTTTTCTGTAATAAATATTATGTTCATTTTACAGATCGTTAATGCAAACCTTTTTGATAATTTTTCCAAGGTCACAGAAACAGTATGAAAGTGTTAAGAAAGAGAAAGGGCGTGTCAAACATTTGGAAGCAATGATTTTTGTAATGGTTTGAAGGAGTTAACACTGAAATCACTTGCTCCCTGAACAACCTGGCTCAATATAACACATAGGAAAAATAGTGTACCCATGCCTTAGAACACTAAGAGAGGCCTGTGGCAGTGACCTGAAAATTAAATGCAAAGATGTCACATTGTTATAAATGCTGGAATTTGTTACATGTAACATTTATCATGTTAAAAGAGTAAGTTACTTTCTTTTTCCTTTGTGGAGACCAAGTTCATATAAAATTGATAATTTTACTAGGAATTTCCTTGTTTCTTATCTAAAAGAAAACACTTTCTAGAAGCTAGCAAGCTTCTTTACCTCCCCTCTCCTTTCACCCTAACTTGTTCTGTTAGGGTTAGCTTTCTGTTGCCTAGGTAATTCTGGTGCTGGCTGATTATCTGGTGCTACTGATTATCTGTGAATGAGACTTTCATTGTTCTCACTGCTGCATTTCTGCCATGTTAATGTGAGATAATGATTGCTTGAAGACTGTGTTTGTTTCTAGCCTTTGTTGCTCATTCATATTGGGAAGTGTTTTGATAGCTGCAGAAACTGTAAGCAGTGACCATGTATTGATTCATCATATTGTACATTATTGTTGTCCACTGGGGATAAGATGATCCCACAGAGGGCATCCTTTGTAACCTCTGGAGATTTCTGGAGTTATGTAGCAAATGAGCTTTATTTTGAAACGTGTGAAGCTAATGTTTGTAGTATTTTACCTGAAACTAATATCTAGCATAAGAACAATCAGGAATTGGTTTTTTTCTCCTTTCATTTCAAAGCAAATTTCAGGGGAAAAATCATCTTGTTTCTTGAAACAGATGTTGAATACAACAGAATTTTTACATAAAGAAGCCATTCTGATATCAAAGGAAGAGTCAAGGAAAAAAGCTCCCTGATACAAAAATACTGTTTTAATATTCACAAATATAAATAGGAGAAGTCTCAAACTGCTGGATATTCTGTCGAGCAAAATGATTAAGAGCATAGCCTCTAGGGCCACACTGCATGGGTTTGAATCCCTTGTGTACCTTAGTTTCCTCACATGTAAAACAACTCATAGAGTTGATGTTAAGATTGAAATTTAACACAGGTAAAGTGCTTAAAATACCTCTTGCATTAGATTTTTTTTTTAATTTTACTCCTGAAATTTTTTCTTTTTTTTTTATTAATTATATTTGACATCATTTGTATTCCCCAGCGAGTACCCACCACCATTCCACCCGTGCACCATCACCTCAGTCCTTTGTGCATTTTCTGCCTTAGATTTAAGTACTTGCTGAATTAAGTTCTCAGCAAGTGTTAGCTATTACGATTTTTGCATTTTGATAGTTCCACTGCAGACACGGCAGTTAGTTGAGGTGCTCAGTTATTAATTAAGAGAAAAGGTACAAGATCATAATGCTTTCCAATGTGACTCCTAAAAATTGAAACTACAAAACCAGACAATTCACAGATGGCAAATCTTGAGTCTTAGTTCTTTGCCAAGGTATGAAGAAAAATTGCAGAGTAAAGGGATGCTTGAGAAAGAACAGGATGGACAAAGAAATCTAGCAAGAAAGTAAAAGAGTGTCTATGGATGTGGAAGTGCAGAGAATTCTCATTCTGAGACAGTCAATCAAGAACACTGACTACCTAGTTGACTGAGTGGAGCAACATACCACTGATAGAAATTCAGGTGCTGGTCTTCAGATTCTGCATGGTTTACCTGCAGTATAATCTGGAAAACATCTAATGTATCTGGAGTGTAGTTCTCTGATATAAAATAATTTGGGTGGATTTCATTAGAAAAATCTCCTTCTAGCACTTCTGTTGCTAGCCTCCATAATCTAGGTTTTTGGTAACCTTTGGGTAATTTTAGTGGATAGTGTGCCCAGAAGCCAGATTGTAGGGAGTTAAAGAGTGATTAAATGGTGAAAGACCATCTGTTCAGGAAGTGAGTTTCCTACAATCCAAGAGAGGTTATAAGCCTCTCTTAATTTAGTAATTTGTTATATAACACTCCTACAGTATGGCTTTATACCTACATCCTTTTTAAATTTTTGTTTCAAATCTATTCATAGTTTAACATTTTTTTTATTAATCTTAGATGATTTAAGAAAATTTGCATGTGGCTCAGATTTTTTCTTTTGTTTTGTGGGGTTTTTTTGGTGCAGTTCATTCTAATGCTTTCAAATAATTTAACCAGTATGAGATATAATTTCTACTAAAAAGATTTTAAAAAAAAAAACAACTCCATTTCATTAGCTTTGCAAAGAAGGAAAGTGTTTGTGTGGGACCAGAAAGCCAAATTTATCTACAAGCATGGGAGTGCATTTGAGCACTGCACAGAAGTTCTTATGATTATCATAATAAAGCAGAATAAAATAGTCAAGGCATAAAAAATACTTCTGAAAGCCTAGCCAGCCACATCTACACAGAGGTTCTCTTCAGGTAATACTCTGTGCAGTCTTGAAGGGAAATAAGAGTCTCCTATTAACTAGTATTTATTACCAGAGTCAATGAAAATTAAATGCCTTGATCAAAAATATCCCAGGCTGAGAAAATTTTAAAAGGAAGTATAAAAAAGTGAGCTTAAGCACATTAATAGCATCATTCTAATTAACACACTGAACTTATTAAAATTAAAAATTCCAATAATAGGCATGAGGTAAAATTTTCACTTGCAAGATGAAAATTTCTTATAGTCATAGCTCAAATATAAAAGAAGTAGATCTAAATAAGAAAGGAAGGTTTGTGGTCCAGAGTGAAGGTATATAAGGAATATTGTGACCTAGTGTTGTTTTAATGTATCTACTACAGAGATCACTACTCACCTCTGTTCTACTAAAACCCACTGGGCCAACCTATATTCCTAGCATTTTACTGTGAGGAAAAATAAATCATATTTATTCATAAGTATAAATAAATTTCTGGATTTACCTGGACTTCTCTGCTCCCCCCCCCCACTTTTTCCTAATTATGAATGTATTAATAATGTGAAAGTTATGTTAACCTTTGAAGAAACCTCCTCCTTTTCGACACCCCCTTAGTTAATGATTCATACTTGAAGGAGCTGCCCTCTTCTGACCCAGTGAACTGGCCCTTGGGAGCCCCTATATCCCAGAAGAGTGATGCTCACTCATGAGGTCCTTGGAGAGTTCCAGGTATCTTTACCATTGTGCAGGCGAATAAATTAAGAGTACTTTTGGCCAGCCACATGAAGTAATGTTTTACATTTATGGCATAATTATCATGATAGAGCAGATCATGTGGGTTGAAGCATGAGAGAACTTAGTTTCACATTTGCTATTTCAGTGACATCCAAGCTTTAATGAGAAGTAAACTAACACATTTAATATGCCAATTAAGATGGATTAATCTACTTTGACAATCTTTGGAGAAAAGACCAATCTGAAAGGAATACCTTTTAGTAGTAATAGCTTATTTTCCAAGCTGCAGAGGTACTAAATTTAGGATGAAAGTCAGTGCTGATTTACTAAATCATGTCCATTTATACAGATCTTAGCTAAAAACATCAATTTGTTGGTCTTTCATTTTTCAAATTAATGAGGTAAAGGGGTTTTTTATGCTTTGTTTCCTGAGAATACAGATACATACAATTTTTCATACATTATTTTTCTGAAGATTAAAGGATGCCATGTATATAAATGATACATTTTTATTTTTATTTATTTATCAAAGACAACCAACAATAGATAGACTAAGATTGAAATCATACCAACTATCTTCTCTGACCATGAAGGCATCGTACTAGAAATAAACCATGAAAAGAAGGCAAGGAACCCTTCTACATCATGGAGATTGAAACCAACTTTACTGGAAGACCACTGGATCAATGAGGAGATCAAAGAAGAAATTAAAAAATACCTTACGATGGATAAATGACCTTGAGAACACAACTCTCCAGAATATCTGGGACACAGCAAAAACAGTTATAAAAGGAAAATATAAAGCAATACAGGTACACATCAAGAAACAAGAGAGAAATCAAAGAAACAACTTAATCTTCCACCTTAAGGAACAACAAAAAAACCCCAAATATCAGTAGAAGAAAGGAAATAATAAAAATTAAAGCAAACATAAATGAAATACAAGAAACTGATTTGAAGATCAATAAAACCATAAGTTGGTTGTTCGAAAAAATCAAATAAACCCCTAGCCAGACTGACAAAACATGGGAGAAAACTCAAATAGGATCACAAATGAAGAGGATAAAATTATAATAGACACATCAGAAATCAAAACAATAATCAGAGACTACTATTAGCAGTTATATGCAAACAAGTTCAACAATCTAGAGGAGATGGACAAATTCCTACAACTTTACACCCATCCAAAACTATATAAAGAAGAACTAGAACACCTAAACAGTCCAATTACAAGCAGTGAAACTGAAACAGTAATCAAAACCAACCCAAAAATAAAAGCACAGGACCAGATGTTTTTAGAGATAAATACTACTAAATGTTCAGAAACAAACTTGTGCCTATCCTACACTGAGTCTTTCAAAAAATTGAAAAAGAAGGGATACTACCAAATATTCATGAAGCTAACATTATATTAATACCAAAATTGAACAAGGACAACACAAAAAAAGAAAACTATAGGCCAATCTCTCTAATGAACACTGATGATAAAATCCTAGCCAACAGAATCCAACAATGCATCAAAAGGATAGTACACCATGACCAAGTAGGATTTATTCCAGAGACACGGGATGATTCAACATCCAGAAATCAATTATGTACTCTAACACATGGACAAAAAGAAAAACAACCATATGGTCATATCAATACATGCTGAGAAAGCATTCAACAAAATTCAGTATCCATTTATGATAAAGACCCTTGAAATTCTCGGGATAGGAGGAACATATTAACATAGTAAAGGCCATATATGACAAACCCATTGTCAGTATCCTTCTCAATGGTGAAAAGCTGAAGGCCTTTCCCTTAAGATTAGGAACATGACAAGGATGTCCACTCTCACTACTGCTTTTCAGCATAATACTGGAAGTCCTACCCAGAACAGTAAGACAAGAAAAAGACATACAAGGAGTTCAAATAGCAAAAGAAGAAATAAAACTATCACTATTTGCAGATGATATGATAATATACATAAAGAACCCCAAAAACTCCAAAGAAATACTAATAATGAACTGGTTTAGTAAAGTAGCAGGATACAAAATCAACACACAAAAATCAGTAGCCTTCTTACAGGCAAACAATCAACCTAAAGAAGGAAAAAAAAAAAAACAAAACAACCTTGTATAATTGAAACAAAAAAAAATCAAATACTTGAGAATAAACCCGGTACAAAAAATCATAAAACATTGTTGAAAGAAATAGAAGGAGACAGAAAGCAATGGAAAGACACCCCCTGCACATTGGAAAAATTTTTTTTTTATTAGTTATATTTGACATCATTTGTAGTCCCCAGGGGGTACCCACCACCATTTCACCCGTGCACCATCACCTCAGTCCCTTGTGCACCCTCTGGCATCTTCCCCGTCTTTGCCCTCCCCTCTTCTCCTCCCCTCCCCCATGGTCCCTTTGGTTTATCCCAGCTTTTTGGTCTTATTAAATTTTTGTTGTTGTTGTTGTTTACTTTTGGTTATAATTGCCCAATT
>JAGFMF010011914.1:864357-896477 GCA_019455555.1 Galemys pyrenaicus | reverse complement strand
CCTCAGATAGGTCTGAGGTTAGTCTGATAGGCTTTCCTTTGTAAGTTACCTCTTTCTTTGATCTTGCTAGTTTCATAATTCTTTCCTTGTCTTGTATTCATTGGAAAAATTAACTTATCAAAATGGCCATCCTACCAAAAGCAATTTACATATTCAATGTTGTTCCAATAAAAATTTTAATGACAGTTTTCAAAGTAATAGAACAAATACTGATGAGATTCATATGGAGACACAAAAAAACCTCAAATAGCCAAAGCTCTCCTAACTAAAAAGGGGTATGGAGGTATCACAATTCTGTGCTTCAGACTACACTACAAAGCCATAATAGTTAAAACTGCATGGTACTGGAACACAAACAGATACATAGATCAATGGAATTGAATAGGAAGCCCAGTAATAGACCCCCAGATTTATGGATAACTAATATTGACAAAAGAGCAAAAAATATGCAGTGAACAAAGACATTTTGTTCAATACATAGTCCTGGGAAACCTGAACTGCTATATGCAAAAAAAAAAAAAAAATGAAACTAGGCCACTACTTCTCATCATGGACAAACATCACCTCAAAATGGATCAAAGACTTAGACATAAGATTTGAAAAACATAAAATATAGAAGAAAATACTGGCAAAACACTACATGAATACATCTCAGTAACATCTTTAAAGACATCATCTAAAGCAAAGGAAGTGCAGGAACAGATAAACTGCTGGGACTACATCAAATTAAAGAGCTTCTGTACAGCAAAAGAGACATTACCCAAAACTAAGACTACCCACTGATTGGGAAAAATGTTTGCATTCCATACAGTTGATAAGGGACTGATCACAAAGATGTACAAAGAAATCACATGATTCAACAAAAAGAAAGCAAACGATCTGGTTAAGAAAATGGGCAGAAGCGGGCCTCCCTTGTGGCACAGAGGGTTGAAAACCACATAGCAGTGTGAATTTGATCCCCGGCCAGAAGGGGACCCACATGGTGCTGCAGACCTCTCCTGCCTCGCCTGCTGCTCCCCTCGGCAGTGTATTTCAGTTCATCTGCTCCCCACTCTGCCTCTGGTGAATCCTCTCACCTCCCACGACTCTGTCTTGTACCTCAGCTTGTGTATACATAAAAATAAAATAGAAATCTTAAAAAAAAAACAAAACCCACCAGGGTCTTCGAAGCTTAAAAAAAAGAAAATGGGCAGAAAAACTTAAAAGACACTCTCCAAAGAGGAAATGCAATTGCCAACAGGCATATGAAAAAATGTTCAACATCCCTCATTTTCAGGGAAATGTAAATCAAAAGCACCATGAGACAAAACTAGCATCTACAAATGTTGCACTACTGGTGGGAATGCAAACTGATCCACCACTATGGAAAGCTGTATGGAGAATCCTCAGTATACTAAATGGAGCTACCATATGACACAGCAATCCCACTCCTAGGGATTTACCCAAAGGACCCAAAAACATTAATCCAAAAGAGTGCATGCACCCCTACATTTATCGTAAAACTATTTATAATAGGTAACACTTGGAATTAACTCAAATCCCAAAAATAGATGACTGGATCAAGAAGATGTGGTATATACACACAATGGAATACTATTCTGCACTCATAAAAGATAAATAATGCCATTCTGAGCAACATGGATGGAACTTGAAGGGATTATGCTTAGTGAAATAAGTCAGAGGGAAAAGGTTTCACTTATAGAAAGAATATAGGGGATCAAAGGGAAAAAATAATAACATCAACAACAGCAAAAAAACCCCACAACAAAATAAAAATAAACAGACAACTGCAAATCAGAGACATTCTGCAAGGAAAAGAGAAGGATTGGGATCAAGGCAGAGATGGGAAGAGCACAAGGGACTATATGGTGATGGTGCATGGGTAAATTGGTGGTGGAAATTCTAAGGGGACTACACCTAGAAAAGAAATAGTGTAAGAAAAAAATTAATAATGAAAAGAGAACTCGGGTGTAGGCCAGAAGTGGAGTGTAGTGGGGTCAAGAGGATTCACCAGAGACAGAGTGGGGAGCAAAACAGGGAGATCTACTGAAATACACTGCTAAGGGGAACAGCTTGTGAGACAGGAGAGATCTGCTCTATGTGGGTTAGCTCCCTAGCTGGGCATCGAACTTGTGTTGCAATGACTGGCAATTACTTGATAGTGCTGAGACTTAACCCCTGTGCCACATGGGATGCCAGATACATTTTTATTTTTAAGGAAGTGATACAGGGACTTAGCATCATACAGGCCTAATTCTAAAACCCGACTATTCTATTTATTAATGTGGTCTTTGACAATTACACATCTCACTTCATCTGTTACATAGATAATAATCCTTAATTTGTGGTAGTAATATATGATTAGATAATAATCCTTAATTTGTGGTAGTTTTATATGATTAAATGATTACATAAAGTTATTAATAAAATATGACAAATTATGAGTTAAATATTGCCATTTTTATTTCTTTTCAAATAAATCCATTTTATAAATAATATTACCTTATCATTAAAGAGAATGAGAGAATTCCTGAAAAATTTGGAAGAAAACATTGTTTTTTTTAACATTTTGGCTATTCTCATGCATAGGCTTTATTCTTATGTGTTTATAATCTTTTTAGGTTTGCAATCACTAACATTTATCCCAGTTTTTTTTATCAAATATTATTTTAGCTGTGTATATATGCTTCTTCATTTTGTTATATCAAGATGTTCTTTTTTTTTTTAAGATTTACTTATTTATGTGTACAAGAGTTGGGGTACAGGCCAGAGGTGTGGGTGGTGAGAGGAGTCACCAGCGACAGAGCAGGGAACAGAACAGGCAGATCAACTGAAGCACACTGCTGAGGGCAGCAGCGGGCACAGCAGGAGAGGTCTGCTGCGCCATGTGGGTCCCCTCCCTGGTAGGGAAATTGAACTCCTCATGCTGCAGTGGTTATGGATGCTTCATAGTGTGGTTCTTAACCCCTTGTGCCACCAGGGAGGCCCCATATCAAGATGTTCTTTAATGTAATAATTTCCATTTTAGAAGTTTATCTTAATAAAGGCAGTTAAAATTAGATGTTTCCTGCAGCATTTTTGAGACTGTTGATGTGGCTAAATGTCTTTCATAAAAGGCCTCTACTCTTTTAATGACTCTCTGTTTCTGGATTCATATCTTATATTTCATAATGTTGATTAGCTAATGAAAAGAGATTATAAGATTAAAAAAAGTCCTAAGTTTACACTTAGATAAAAATTATAAAAACGAAAATCACTCTCTGAAAAAACTTTTCTTTCCAAAGACATACTTGATCCAAACATTGTTATAGATCTTAGTCCAGATTTGGAAGTGATTTGTTTTTTAATCAGATGTCTCTATAATTAAGATCAGTATAGTTATCCATACCTCTATAACAGAGAGAAGCTGATTTCTTACTGTTTCACTGACAAGTTTAAAATAATTTGCCATAGCCTTGTGTTTCCTATTTATTTTTATATATGTTAGACTGTTTAAAACCTATTAAGAGACTATTAAGATAGTCAAGAGCATCTTGATTAACTCCCTCATTTTATAAAATAGGATACTGAGATTTAAAGAAAAGTACCATGTCTGAGGTCACACAGGTTCCCTGGAATCCAGATACTCTCCTGAAGTGTGGTCAGTGTGGGCCATGGACCTTTTGGTGCACACGGTGTAGACAGTACAGTTTGCTGCAGTTTACTGCATGTTATTAAAAAAAATTAGTGACACTTAGTAAAGATGGTACGGTAGACTATTCAGAACCATACAGATAGATATAAGGACCACTGCTCTGGAGTTTCACAGTGGGGGAGAGATTGGACTCAACTCCCAGTACACCGTGTACAGTGGAAATTCATAGCCAAGGAGCAGGGTGCAGGCAGTTGGATGGAAATAACTAAGAGGAAAACCATCAAAGAAGAGAGGAATTCTGGTTACACTGACCTGAGCAGAGTTCTTTGCTGTGGACAAGCCAGGGTGCTCAGACATCACCTGGGGAGTGGTGGAGTCAGGGAAACCTGATCAAATATCAAGAGTGTATAAATGGGGGGACAGTGAATGGAGGTAGAATTTTTATTCAAACTGAGTTTTATAAGGAAACACAAGTAAGGAGCCATTTAACTCAATTTTTAAGATTATATTCAATTTAGAAATAATTAAATTGAATATTTGACTTGTTAAACTCCTTTTATCTCTTCATATGTCTCTGATTAAGACTTTTCCTAGACATAGGCAAACCAGCATTTTAATCTGGAAAGTTCCATTTAAAATCAAGCCAAAATTTTAAAGTAGTTATATACTGATAGTTTGGGTCTGGTGTACATACAACTTGTCTATTGTCTTTTCTCAGATTGCATTGTTCTTTGCATCCCATATTTGCTAATGATACTGATTTAAAACTTTCAGAATATAATGTCTGAAAAAGCAAACCTTTTGAAAATCATTTTGAGAAAGTAGAAGAAAATAATTTGTATAATTCTCACGTCATAATTTTTATAAATATATATGAATAAGGCTTCATATTTTATTTTTCTTATTTTTATATATTTTATATTGTTTTTCATTTTTGTACAGTGTCTACTTTCTCCTCTCAGGTGTAGTCCCTGTGAAATCCCCATCACCAATTCATCTGTGTCCCATCACCATAGTCACTTGTGCTTTTCCCACCCATTTTGTTCCTTCTCCCTCCTCCTCTCCTGGGGAATATCTCAGATTTATAGTTGTCTGTTGATTTTTATTTTTAATTTCTTTTAATTAATTTCTTTCCCTTAGGCCCTATTTGTTTCCTGTGCATTCCTCCTATTAGTGAAACCATCCTTATTTTTGTGAGCATCTTATTATTTTTCTAACCTTATTTAAAATATCTTCCATCATGGGATCCTAACCCAGTGATTTATAAATACAAGTTGTAAAGGGATACCTGGGTTTGGTGGATAACTGGACACTGATTATGACTCTTCTTATATCACTAATCAGACACTGAGGAAACTAATAAAGTCAGCCCAAGAACATGACTTAAATGTGGCCATAAAGAATGTATGTCCTGTCTAGCAGAGCATGTACACTTTATAGTACTAGGTAAAAACTGTTAAAAGAGGGAGGTAAGTTTTAGGGCCTCAGAAAGGTCTAGAAAGATGGAAACCAGACAAGTGGATTTCAGTACATGCTGTGATATCCTTTCCTCTAATTATGAATGGACTTTTTGGATCCCAAAAGACTAAGAAACATTCCCCACCCCTATTCCTGGGCATTAACTCACTGAACATTTTTTTCCTTGAATATTTTTTCCATCTAATTTCCTAAAATTAGACCTTTAAGCTAATTTTGATACTCATTTTTCTTCTATACTCAGCCTCTTTTTTCTTCTTCTCCTCCTGAAAATCCACAGTTGTGTTCCCTACCCAAAAAACAAAAGTTATTTCCTCAATGGAACCCTTCTCAGGTGCTTTTCTCACTTCCCTTCTTTTCAGACATCTTGGACAAATACTTGTCCGTCTCCATTTCTTGAACCCCCAGTTGCTCCTTACTGTACAGATCCTGGCTGCTTATGCCCCTACTCTACTAAAACCACAAGCAAAGGATTACTGGTGACCTCCAAAAGTGTATCTCCACTGATACCTTTTCAGATTTTAGTCTATTTCATCACAAAGATACTCAATACTATTGAAAACTCCCCTTTCCCTTATACTCTGTAAAAACATAGAAGTGATATTTGATTCCTCTCTGCTTCCATCTCTACTGCTATTTCAAATCAACTCTTGTCAATTCTATCTCTTAAATATTCCTGACATCTTTTCACATACTCCTCCTTCATTCCCACCATACAGTCCAGGCCACCATCATCTCTCACCGTCAACCTCCAAATCATCTCCATTTGTCTACTCTGCCCTCTGCAAATCATGTCCAGATAGCAACCACTTTAATAGAAATTATTATGTAAATAAATAAAGATCAGGCAGGGCCTGATCCATAGTAAGTACATGTGTTTATTATTATTTTAAAATATAAATTATATATGTTTTTATTACTGTTGTTCTAAAAATGTAAGTTTCATTGACTCTTTTACTTGTTTGAAGCTCTTTCATTCCAAATGCCCTTTCATTCCAAATGCTAGGGCCCTCTTGGGCCTTAACTCTCTACACCCTGGTCTCGTCATTCTTTTGCTTGCCTGTTATGTTCCAGACACATTGAGTCCTCTCAGTTACTCAGTCACTTCAAATGTCTTCATCTTAAGGCCTTTCTATATGCTACTTTTTCATTACCTACTCCCAGATGATAAAAATAGCCTCTTCCATCTCTGACATTTTCAATTCAGATACCAGAAAACTGACTTAGTCACTTTAAGTACACAAAGGAGAAAAAAAGCAAAAGATAGGTTGGCTTGCTGTACTTGCTTCCTTCCCCCATGACTTCAATAGCTGGTTTCTTTAAATCTCCCATCAATGCCTTTTATGGTGACTCTCTAGCGGATGTCCTTTGAAATGATTCAGGAGTCCTGAGCATCAGATGAGATTTTTTGTGCCCTGTACCCCCTATTCTTCATTTCCCAATCTTCCCCAGTGCTGACCTCTCCAGTTGTTTTGAGTTTCTTACCATTTATTTCTCTGTTTAGCTGTGGTTAAAGCTGTGTGAGCACCATGGGTCAGCACTTCTCTGTCAGACCCATAGTCATCTCAGCATTGTTTCTAGGAAGTATTTAAGACTTTAGTGCTGCTATTTCTTTAAGGTCAAAATTATAGAACACTCACTTATAGCAAATGTTTAGGAAGGGGTGTAAACAGTTTTACAAATCAGTTCATTGTGATAAAGTGATGATCAGTATTCTCTTCCAAGAGAATAATGTTCATTGAAAGGACTACTTTCAAAAAGCATTGGCTGATGTATTCATTTGGGCGTTTCAAACTATTTGTGGTCTGGGAATATTTACATGCTTTTTCATATTTTTTTTGGAGGAATGCTTTTAAGATAACATTTGTTTTCCTTCTGAATAGAAAGCTTATATAATCACTAATGCAGTATGTAAAAATAAGGATCCTAAAGACCATTTTCTCCCTGGAAAGCTCTATAACTTAAGCTTAGTTTAGCCATGCTTACCATTGTTATTCCTTAGATATTTCTACTTACTTTCCTCTCCTTCCCTATTAATTTTCTCCATGTTGCTGCTTTGGCTTGGTTGGAAATGTCAGAACATGATGCCAGTATGTTCCAGTCAGGATGTGCCTGTGTTCAAACTGCTGTAGTCTGTTCCTTGGCTTCTACAGGAGAAATAATGCGGGTGTGGTGTCTCCAAGTTGGAATTGAGATGTATAAAGCATCTGCCTGCTTTCTTCAGCTAATAAGATTTTGCTGAAAAATGAATGTAATGAAAATATACTGGATGTTGGCAGGACCTACTGATAAAAGCTAATGAGCATAAATGAGTTTCTGTAAGACCCCAAAAGTAGAGACATAGACTATTTCAAATGCACTGCCTTTGAGGCAAGAGCATCCACGGGTGGGGTGTGACCCATTTATTGTTTACTTTTTTCTTTCTTTCTTCTCCTCTACCCTTGCCCTTCTTTCAATAAAGCCATATTGAAACTAGCCATAACTGGCTCTTTTATACCACATAAGACATATTAAAAATAAAACTACTTAGCCCAGGACTTGATACAACATTACGAAAATTAAAAGTGTGAAATTCATACTGTATATACTACTTACAGAAGAGGTCATTTTTAAACTGAATTGCTAAGAACTAAATAATTATATTCTACCAAAAATAGATGTCTATAAGAAAATAAATGTCTTAGACCTCCCTGGTGCCCCAGGGGTTAAGTCTCAGAGCTATCATCACTATGGCCTGAGTTTGATCCCCAGCCATATATGGAAGCAGACCTCTCCCATCTAGCCCACCTCTCCCATTAGTAGTGTATTTCAGTAAATCCATTCGTTCTGCTCCCCACTCTCTTTCTGGTGAATCCTCTCACCACCCTCTGGCCTATCCCCTGGATCCCCAGATATTTAGTCAAACATTATTCTGGATGAGGATGAGGGTCTTTAGTATAGATTAGCATTTAAATTGGAACATGTCAGAGTCCCCTCCTAAAAATGGGTAGATATCTTTCTTGAAGGCTTGAATTGTACAAGGAGCTCACTGAGTAAGAGGATTCAAACTGGAACATTGACTTTTTGTCCTACCTTTGGACTGGAATTTGCTCACAAGCCTCTGGTCTTCAAAGTGGAGCTTTCCTGCAGCTCTTGGAACATGCCAGACTTCATAACACACACACACACACACACACACACACACATATATCCCCTCCATACACACACCTCTTTTTCTAGGGAGAACTCGTACTAACACAAACGATAATAGGTAATACAACTAATGAAGCAGCACATAATGCTGGGCCATATTGATGTGGGCCATGTTGACTATAGACAACTTCTGTCAGGTTGAAACTTTACCACTGAGTAGATGTATGATCTTTGACAAATTATTTAACTTCTCTCCACCTCAGTTTTCTGATTTTTTCCAGACTTTTCTGTATGTTTTATATATCATTTTTGTACAATATATACTTTCTCCTCTCAGGTATAGTCCCCATAAAATTCCCACCACCAGTTCACCCATGAACTATCACTATAGTCCCTCCCCTGTTTTTATCCCTCTGCCTCCCCCTCCCATGCTGAATGTCTCCAGCAATTCTACTGCTAGGAATCTACCCAAACAACAGAAAAATATTCATTCAAAAGGACACCTGCACCCCTGTGTTAATTGCAGCACTATTTACAATAGATAAGATATGGAAACAACCTAAATGCCCAAAAATAGATGACTATTTTTAGATACCCAGAAGATATACACAATGGAATAGTATTCAGCAATCAAAAAAGTTAAATTCATGCCATTTGCAGTAACATGGATAGAACTGGAAGGGATTATGCTCTGTGAAATAAGTCAGAAAGAAAAAGAAAAATATAGACTGGAATATAGGTGAACCAAATAAGGAATCAGAAAAAAACAAACAAAAAAATTAGCATTGTACAAACTATAAATCAATTTTATGATTTTTAAAAATGGAAATCTTTCTATATACATAACAGAGTTTAAATAACATGTAACAGAGATGACTCAACACTTATCAATTCCTTGACATTCTACACTGGACTACCAAAACGATATAAGCAGTGCAATAATGATAATCTTATGAATAAGCTGTCATGTTATTTCCATGAATAAGTTACAAATGGACTTCCCTGCCATTCTCCTAGAAAAGATTCACACTCTTCCCAGTGCCTCCCTCACCAGGTCCAGCCCCACTGGTCTTACCTGGTAGCAGCCTTTTAGTCACCTACCTAATCCAGTGGTAGTAGTGCTGCTGAATGATTTAGGTTGAGTGCTGGTTCCTCTCTTCATAAATAAAATTAAAACCTAATGTTTAATGTTGCCACTATGTAACCATAACTATATCCAGAGATTTAAGTACAAAAAGTTGACTAGCCTTGAACGATAAAAGTTGTGTAAAGATGACATTAATACATATGGTGTACCTGCAAAGCAGTTTTAACAAAATAAGGATGTGTTCTGTATACTGACAAATGAAAAGAACACTATGACACATAATTAAGTAGAAAAAGTGTTGCTAATATACTGATTGTGATATGGTAAATATATAGATTATTGTTTACTTTCATGGCCAAAACTAAAAGAAACTAAAAGAGGATTACATAATCATGGCCATTATCTGGCTAGTAGACAGTAGGGAACAGGGGACCCTGAATGTAGGGACCGAAGGTGGGAGAGACACTTTAAAAAAATTTTTTTGTACCATGTAAGTTATCTACTGAAAAAAATAAATTAAAAAAGGAACAAGGGGGAGGAAACCCATTAGGGCATATTCACATTTAAGGTTCTCAGTACACCCTTTGAAAGTTGTATTACACTGTTTTATTTATAGCTCCCAGCTGCAAATCTCCGAGCCTTGCTGCTTTGACCTGATTTGAGTAATTTAAAAACTAGAATCTAGACAGATGTACATGCAGTGTTTTAATTACCGTAGTTTTAAATTTTGAACAAGACAAGTTATAATATTAATACAGGTAGTACCCAGCTTATAGGCAAGTTGTGCTATAAAAGCTCATCTCCACTGTATACTTAAAAATTATTATGGTGGTAAATTTTTGTTATGTCATTTATTATCACAATAAAACTAAAAAAATCTCTAATCTGTCTTACTCATTTATAGATATGAAAATTTTATTTTTATTTATTTTTTAAAATGTGTCTCTTTTTATAAGATTTTGTTTATTTTGGGGTAGAAGAGCTGGGGTGTAGGTCAGAGATGTGGGGATGGTGGTGAGGGGGTTCACCAGAGACAAAGTAAGGAGCCCAACAGGCAGATCTATTGAAATACACTGCTGAGGGGAACAGCAGGTGAAAAGAGAGGTCTGCTGCTCCATGGGTGGGTCAGCTCCCTGGCCCAGGATCCTAGTCAGGTTGTTGCCGTGGGCCTTCCTGGTGGCAGTGCTGATATTTAACCCCTAAGCCACCAGAGAGGCCCAGAAGTGAAACTTTTAAATTAGAGTATTTTCTATAAGTTGTTGATCCTCAGTCAGGTGATTAAAATGGCCTTTGTAAGTTCCTTGATAGCTTATGTAAATATGTGTACATTTAGTTATTCTTATTTCCTTTTGTTAAAAGTGCCCTGTTTATATTTGCAAATATTTGTCATGTGTGTGCAAGTAGAATTTGTGTTTTGTGAATAAATATAAGCAGCAATACTAAACAAACAGCAACGAGTTTTTAGACCATCAAATGAGCACCAGTTGTCTCCCTTTAGTGCTGTATAGGGTGGGTAACAGAGGTGAGCGTGAGGGCCCCTCAAGGGCTACACTGTCCTTACACAGACTCTTCATGAGAAACAAAGAGATGGAAGAATGTTTCCAAGTGACTCACACATACCTGCTTTTACTGAGAGGTACGGAAGATATCTGGACATGATGTTTAGGGAAGTTTATGAAGGAGACTGTATAGAGTGATTCAGGAACTAAATAGAATAAAAGAAGCAATAGGATACAGGACAGACAGTGGACAGAAACTTGAAATGGATGTGAGCGAACTGCTTTTTGTAGTGGAGTGGGTTGTTTAAAAATTTTTTAAAGATTTTATTTGTTTTTGCTTAGAAGAGCTGGGGTGTAGGCTGGAGGGGTGGGGTGATAGGATTCACCAGGGGCAGAGTGGGGAGCATAACAGGTGATTTACTGGATTCCACTGCCAAGGGCAGCAGTGGGCAAGACGGGGGAGGTCTGCTGTGCCCTATGTGATTTACCTTCTTGTTTGGAGATTGAACTCAGACCTCAGTGGTGATAGCATGGGACTTACCCCCAAGACCACCATGGTGGGGGGTACTTGAATGGCGTGTTCTAAGGCAAACAGAAGGAGATACACAGGGAACTGCAGGTGGCAGTGAAACTGTAAAGCCCTGAGGAAGCTGGGATTTTTTTCGGGGAAGCATTGATTTGCTTTATATTCTATGATAGAAACAAAGGAACTCAAAGAATCCTTCATGACAGAAAATGATCATGATGTCTTGTGAGTTAAAGAAGATGCAGGTTTTTTTTATTGTTATAAAGGTACCAAAATTTTACATTCTCACTAGTGTTTTCTTTTTGTTGAGCTATGTGAGTTCTTTGTAGATCTTAGATATCAATCCCTTTTGCCATCTGGAGTCCTTTTATTTCTTGTTATCTAACTACTCAAACTAAAAGCTCCATATTAAATTAAATGGAAGTGGTCACAATGGGCCTCCTTGTCTTGTTTCTGGTATTAAAGGGAGAACTTTAAGTTTTTCACCAACAAATATTATATTGGTTCTATATTTGTGATACATGACCTTTATTATGTTACGGCTCTTTTATTCCAAGCCTATTTAGAATTTTTATCATAATTGTGTACTGAATCTTATCAAGTGCTTCTCTACATCTATTGATATTATCATATTTTTATCTTTTTTTAGGTTTTGATTATGTATTTTAAACTATCCTTGCCTACCCTGGATAAATCCCACATGATCACAATGTATAACCTTTAAATTAAATGTGATTTGCTAGTATTTTATGGAATATTTTTGCATTGGTATTCATCAAGAACATTTTAGGTAGTTTTCTTGTTCTATCTTAAGTTTTAAATTAGGGTAATATTGGCATAAAACATATTAGGGAACACTTCCTCTACTTTTTTTTAATATAATTAAATATAATAGTGGGCATAATTTCTTTGTTAAAAATATATAGAGAACAGAGACATATAAAAAACAACTATATGTTAAAGAACAACTGTTTTCCATTGTCTTATGTTAGTTTTTGTTTAAAGTTAGTATATATGATGAACTATTTTTGTGAACTATTGGTCTGTTTGACCTCAAACTCATTCTAACAAGGTAATGTTATTACTCTCCACACATAATTTAATTGTCTGTTTCCTCTATATGTTTTGCTTGTTATTAGCCCTTTTAGTACTTACTTTAGGTCTAGCTTGGTGTTCATACATTCTTTCAGTTTTAGGTTTTTCAATATTGTTCTTCCTTCTGTTCCAAATGATCATCTTGCAGAATAAAGTATTCTAGACTTGAAATTCTTGTCCTCTGTGTACCTCAAATATTTCTTGCCTGTCAGGATTCTATTGAAAAGTACATGAAAATTGTTACTGTTCTTTCTCTGATTCTTTTAATATTCTGTCCATGTTGTTGACTTTCAACAATTTTATTTTAAAACGTCTTAAGAGTGTGTCATTGTAGGGTAAATGAAAGTTATCAGGTTTTCCCTGCCCTCCTGCCATTAGCATTAATGATAGACACCTGTGGTCCTGCATGCATGCCTGATAGAGGGCACCAGGAGTAGGGTGTGAGCATGTGTAGGTGGGCACACCTGGGTTGAAACACAGGGCATATAAGGGTGGCGTCACAGGGATGCCAAGAGAGAACAGAAAAAGATGTAGCAATAGAAGAAGTAACAGCAGAGTGGAGGCAGGACAGACTATAGTCCAGAGTGAAGATTTGCCAGGGGCTAGGAGACCTACCAGCCTCCTGATCCCCTACCCCCACCCCCGGCCTCCTTGCCTGCCATATACCTGGTTGCCTCCAATGTAGAAATGTTACCGGGCTGCAGCCAGCAGAAGGAGTGGTCTCTGGCTCCCCTGCAAGTTAGTGCAGCAGTCCTTCCTCAAAAACTTTTTATGTAGCAGTGTGCTGCCTGGATCATAGAATGGACCAATCAGGTGTGAGCCTTGGGTTGATTGACACCAGGACTCCACCTATCAACACAAGTTAGTGATAGCAGAGCCCCTCTTGTAAATTACACTTCCTGAATTCTGAAACAGGCCAAAATGGACCAATCAGGTGCAGGCAAAATGGACCAATCAGGTGCAGGAACATGGACGAATCAGACTGTGGGGGGGTACCTTAAAAGTGAATATAAGGCTGGGTCAAGGGAAGCCTAGGATTCATTTTTGGAGAAAGACCTGAGTGGGGTTCGAAGCAACCTGGAGGAGCAGACAGAGAAGCAGCAGCCCAAAGGAAAAAGGGGTCCGAAGAAGCAGCAGGAGAAGAGCTCCTGCAGAGGAAGAGGAGATGACAGTTCCAACCTTCGAAAAAAGGAGGGAAACCTCCAGCAGCCGCCCTCTGAGGAGTCCTAGTTTCTAGGACTCGGTCCTAACTGTGACACTAACTAGAAGGAGCACCAAAGGCCCTGGGCCTGGTATCTCAAAAAGCTGTTTGTTGGTAGCATAAACCAACAACTCACAAAAGCTGTAACACTAGTTGTTCACTAAAACACCATCTCTGCAGGCCCGTAGTGGCCATTGCTACTGAACAGTGCTGCCTAAAACTGGTGACCAGTGACTGCCAACGCTAATGCTGTCTGAATGAAGCAACCAGCCTCTTGTGAATATATAAGCGCTCTCGTTTCCCCGTTTATAAATAAACCCCATAACTGTTGTTCCTATAGCCTGAGGTCCCTTACAATTGTGCACACAGGTAAAAACCCATAAATAGTGACCTGTATCGGGCACTGTCCTCTAATAGGCTATAGTCCCTATTGCTATAGCCTTAGATTCTAGTTTGTGGCCTTTTGGCCCTTAGGGACTTTTTGGGGGCTCTTTGGCCTGAGAGCATCCTCTAACCCCTGTCTCAGTCAGAGCCTCCTCCCCTGCCCCCCTGTTTCAGAAAGATCAAAAAAGCCTGAAAAAGCCACCGAGGGCTCCAGGATTCCTCCTTTACCTGTCTGCCTGAATCACAGAGAACCTGCCTTGTGCCTTCCTGCACTACAGTCATTGTGCTATTATTTTACTTTTTGCAACTCTTTGTACCTCTTGGTTTTTTACTTAGGGTTCACTTCCCAGGCTGAGGTGATCCTCAGTGTAGCAGCAGGAAAGATGGCACAGGAGCAAGGTTCGGGGTGGTTCTGGGCAGACGGGTCAGGGAAGGAGAGTCTTGGAGCCCTCGGTGGCTTTTCATATTTTATTTAGTAGAGGTGGCCAGGTACATGGCAGGAAGGGGTGCCGGGGGGCCGGGAGGCTGGCAGCCCTCCCAGCCCCCAGCGTGTCTCACCCTCTTGGCTGCTGCTTCTCTCGCTGGTACTGTTGGTCGGTCGGTCCTCGCAGTTCTGTCTGTTGGTTCTGGCGTCCTCATAACACCGCCCATTTAAGCCCGTGTCCAACACAGGTGCGCCCACTTGCGCATGCCCACCCTGGAATGCTCGCAGCACCTCAGGTGTCCATCATCAGTGGTGGGAGGGTGGAAATACCTGATCAACCTTTACCCTACACTCAGCAGTTATTTCTTAAAATAAATGTTTGATGCCTTTCTCTTTCTCTTCTTCTTCTGGAATGCCCTTGATACGGATCCTATTTCTCATTTGGTTATTCCAAAGAACTGTTACACTGTGTTCATCCTGGGTCAGAGAAAACTATCAGGTTGTTCCGCCCTCCCGCCATTGGTATAATGATGGAAACCTGTAGTGCTGCATGCATGCCTAGGTGGGCATGTGCAAGTGGGTGCACCTGGGCTAATGCACAAGGTATATAAGACTAGCGTCATAGGGATGCCACGTGGCAGCGGTGGCAGTGAGAAGCCAAAGTGTTGTGGTGGAGTACGATGGATACTATGAAGGCGGCTAAGACAAAGATACTGCTTGAACCGATGATGAACCTGCCTGGTCTGGGATGGCTATAAGACAGTTCGTTTATTTGTTTATTTATTCTCTTTGTTGATGTGTTTATGTATTCACCACTGTGCTTTCACGCTCGCTAATTCTCTGCATTACCTGTGTTTATCTAGTATTGATGCAGATGCTTAAGCTCTGATTATTGAGAGCATTCAGTTGTTTCAATTTTTGCCCATGGTAGGGATAAAGCCGGTGTTTCAAATATCACAGTATCAAGCTGAAAATAGTAACCTCTGTATTTTTCTAATTTGGTTATAGTAATTTTTAGATCCATAGTTCTAATTGTACCTATCTTGTATTTCTTCAATTTTTTTGTTTCCTGTTTTACATTATCCGTTTCTCTTAATGGTTATAACTGCTTACCTTAAACTCTTAGGCATATTCTTTAGCCCTGTTGGATTGAGATTTCTCTTAGGGTTTTTTTTTTTTTTCTTTTGCTTGAGCATTTCTGATATGTTCCTCTGTCTCTTCATTTTTAACTTTTTATGGGTTATAGTAGAGTTTCCTTGTCTTACTAAATTGTCCTTATAATCCACCCATAAGAGGTTGGATATAATCATAGGTATCTTACCAAGGATCTTTAGGTGTCTGTTATTTCGCATATTGCTTCTTTTGCACTGGTTCTTATGGCTGAGATACTAATGTCAGGAAGGAGTAATAGATAGGAATGGACTGGGGCAAGAGGTCACTGTGAGGTCACCTCCAGTAAGCTTGGGTACCTAAGTTGTGTGGTGGGGATCAACAGTGATCCCCTCACCTAGTCTTACCTAATGGGGAGCTTTTGCTCCAGTTCTTAAGATCCAGGTGCTTAAACTCTGATTATTGAGAGCATTCAATTGCCTCAGTTTTTGACTGGGGTAGGGATAAAGCAGATGTTTCAAAAGGTTGAAAATCATAGTCAAGGAGGAGACATAGTTGATCCCCACCTGTTTGGACTCTAATCGTTCTAGATTAGGATTCTCAGGCTCAAGCCAATAACCACCACTCTGCACTCTTACACCTCTAGTTACCCCATAGCACACACTGTCCTGTATGTCAACTCTCTGAAACCCTTCTCCAGTGCGATATCTAGTCTCAGAAGTCCCCAATGGGAATGTGCACCCCTCAGCTAACAACAGCAGAGGTCTTTGCCCTTTGCTCTCTTGGGTAGCACTGTCCTGGTATCACTGCAAATACAGTTTAATTACAGTTTTCCTACCATGTCTGCTGCACTTTCTCCTGATGTATGCAGTAGTCATCTGTTTGTCTGTCAGAGGTTGCTGACTTTGTTATATTGTAATTTAGTTGTGACTACGTGGAGCAAGCATTTCTGTTGTTTTCACCCAGCCACTATCTTCTGGTCTCCATCCTTTTTTAATGTGGTGTAACTGATAAATAACATTACATGAGCTTCAGGTGCACAATATGATATATAGTGCAAAATATGATATATAGTACAATAAATTTAGTTAACATTTGTCACCATACATAGTTATAATTTTTTTCTTTTGATAAAAACTTTAAAGATTTACTCTCAACAATTTTCAAGGCCATAGTTACTATGCTGTAGATTATATTCCAGGACTTATTTTAAATTGAAAGTTTGTACCTAATTCCTTCACCTGTTTTAACTACTCCTCACCCCACACCTCTGGTAACTACCATTTTGTTCTTTTTCTATAAAAATATAGAAGGTCGGTGTAGTGGCAGGAAGATGGCACTGGAGCAGGGTTCGGGATGGTTCTGGGCAGACGGGTCAGGGAAGGAGAGTCTTGGAGCCCTCGGTGGCTTTTCATACTTTATTTAGTAGAGGTGGCCAGGTACATGGCAGGCAGGGGTGTCAGGGGGCCGGGAGGCTGGCAGCCCTCCCAGCCCCCCGGCACATCTCACCCTCTTGGCTGCTTCTTCTCTCTCTTCTGCTGCTGCTGCTCGTCAGTACTGTTGGTCGGTCGGTTCTCGCAGTTCTGTCTGTTGATCCTCGTAGTTCTGGCGTCCTCATAACACCACCTATTTAAGCCCGTGTCCAACACAGGTGCGCCCACTTGCGCATGCCCACCCTGGAATGCTTGCAGCACCTCAGGTGTCCATCATCAGTGGTGGGAGGGTGGAAATACCTGATCAACCTTTACCCTACAGTCGGGTTTTGTGGGGTTTATTTTTTAGAGTCCACATATAGATGAGATCATATGGCATTTGTTTTTCTCTGTCTGACTTACTTTATTTTGCATAATATCCTTAAGGCCTATATATTTTGTTGCAAATGGCAAGATTTCATTATTGTGAATGTGTATGGCTTTCCAGTGTGTGTGTGTGAGTGTGTGTGTGTGTACACCACATTTTCTTTATTAACCCATCATTCATTAATGTACACTTGTTTCCATATCTTGGCTATTATAAATTGAACAGATAACTCTTCAAGTTAGTCTTTCTGTTTTCACTGGATAAATACTAAGAGATCCAGATTTGTGATTGCTGGCTCATACTGTAGTTCTGTTTTCAAATTTTTGAGAAACATTCATACTGTTTTCTATAGTGAATGTACCAAGTTACATTCCCATGAATAGTGTACATCCTCACCAACACTTGTTATTTCTTGTCTGTTTGGACAAGTAGACATTTTATTATTCCAATTTACCAGGCAGGAAACTGAGACTTAATGAAATTAATTGGAATAGAATTACAGAATAATATAGATAACATTTGTTTAGCAGTTCAAAGTATGTAAATATTTTATATTCTGCATGCTTGATCCTTCCCTTATGTAATAGGCAGTCTAAGTATCATTATTACTGTCTTACAGATAAACACAGACTTAAAAAACTTGCCTGGGCAGCCACCTATCAGACACCAAGTAATTCAACTATCTAGTGGTCCCCTCACAGGATGCTCACAGCGATTCACCATATATAGTGGGCACTTTAGATCTGAGTACCCTGTTACATAAATGGAAACAGCATTCTCCTAAGCAGGCCTGTGACTCAAAAAGAAGATATCAACTTGCCAATTAAGATCTATAAGTTAACTTATTTATTGTCTGTATTCTAATATATATACTCACTTTCACTTGCCTTTAAGAATCCTTAATTGTACTGAAGATTGTAGATAATGACCCACTCTAAGATAACTCTTCCTTTTGATGAAGTAAATAATAGGTTTCTTTAAAGAGAAATAGGCTTAATTTTTTCATTTGTTGTTAGAAATCTTGATGAGATACTGAATTTTTTTCATTCTTTTGAGTAACTAACATTTAAAGTCTTTATCAAATAAAAATAGAATTTACAGCATTTTAATGTGTATTTATTTTTGTTGGATTGTTACACCATATTTTACTCTTAAATATTCATTTAAATCACATGGAAGTCTGCCTAAAATGGCATTTTCATGACAATTCTGGGAACCATTCCTTTGATAGTATGATATTTACTGCTGATTTTTGTGTCCTGGTGTTTCTTGCCTTCCATCATACATAAATTCTAGTGGCATCTTAACTACCATAGAGAGGAACTGACTGATGGTAAATCAAGCATTTTACAACATATTATTGGGAATGTTCAGTTCATTACTATAAAGATATTACATTTGATCAGTATTTTCAGAGCTCTTCACACTGTAATTTATTGGTATGTCTTAATGTTCTCTGTTAATTATATGTAGGCTTAAAATTGGGTTCATTTTAACAATGTATAATATATGTTAACAGTGAATCTCTTCCACACAAAAAGGAATAGAAAATATCCAACATTATCTTTGATTAGAACTATTAAACCCAACAGCTTGTATTTAATGAACATAGTGTTAATTATATAGTCAACTGGGTAGTTCTTTCTCTATCATAGGAACTATATATTAGAATAAAGTTATTTTGATATATAAGGTGCCAAAGGAAAATGGGCTAACAAGAAAGGTAATAGCCTTATAAGTGGTTAAGGTGTCACACGTATGAACAATTTTAATTCACAATCATTTTTTTTTTACAGAGGGTACATAAATTGGGTTTTATTTTTAGTTCCTTCTCCTCCCTTCAGAGTTAAATGATGGAAAATGACTCTCAATCTCCAAACTACTCTTATGCATCATTCAAAGTAGCCCCGACAGGTTAGTCCCTCTGGTAGTGGTAAGATTTATGACTCTCCATTCCTTTGTGTTCCATTACTCTATCTGCACCATCAAATTGATTAGTAGGCAGTGGAGAGCAAAGGAAAAAGAGTCATTCGCATAGAGCCAGCTGGTGTCCATCATTTTAACGAACTGCTTAGAGATGGTTAATATTGTTCTTGATTCTCATTGTAGCTGATGATAACCAAATCTTTTAACATGTGTTTCTCTCTCTCTTATTCTGTATTTCAGGGTCCACTGGAAAATGATTTGGTAGTTCATGTAGCACTTGTAGCAGAAAGCCAACGGTATGAAATCCAGATGTGTGGTGTGTTCTTCAGAGTGGGAGGGAGAGGAACTGATTGCTTTATGCTTTATACTATTGAGTATGATAGTAGATGTTAATTTCATAAGTCCCTTGACAGGACTTAATGTCATTAAGGTCATTAATGTCACTTTAAGTACCAGAAACTATTCTCCTCATGTTTAAATAGTTTGATTTTGTTGCTGTGAATACTAAATACTGTGACCAGTGCCAGTGTTGCTTGATGTATAGTTTTGTGACATTAGTGCAAACAGATTATAGGGATTCCCAAAATCAGTGCTTATCCTTTTTCCACTCCTGGAGTACCCATCTGATATTTGTAAAGAACCCATGGGAGCTCTGGATTCCAATGCAGTCAGCATGTCACTGACATTAACAAATTAATAATACACTCCAAAGTAGCATAATCTCTCCCTTTTATCCTCCTCCTTCACATTTTCCACTTTAAATACATTTTCTAAAAATGACTCCCTTTTTTTCTGTTATTTAGTCTGCAAGTTTTCCTCAACACATATGGTATTCAAACTCAAACTCCTCAACAGGTAGAACCCATTCAGATATGGGCTCAGCAAGAGCTTGTGAAAGTAAGTGATTGTGCTTTACTTTGTCCTTTATAGAAGTACTAGAATCCTAAGGTCAAGAAGCATAGTTAAAATTCAATTCTGACATAGGATCATTAATGCAGAAATCTTTCTAATTAAGTTGAAAACCTGTTTTATTAGACATTGTTAGTTAAAAGATAACTGCACTGAGTGTGTACACATAATATTCATAGGTATTGTTGATTCCTACTCCTTGCTAAAATGTCTATTACTGACCTAACTGAGTATTTAAATAATAAATTAGCCTTAATTTTAGTAGTTGTATGTAAAATTAACCTTTACATTTATTCATTTTCCTTTTTAGTAACTATTAAAGAAACTTCACCTAAACATTTGCTGGTAATAACTAGTCTTTTTATTTTGCCTTACTATTTGGAATCTGAAAAAACTCCTACCCCTTAGGTTTTCTGGGTCCCCAAATAATTATAAGGTAATAACTGAGTTTATCTTTGATACTATTACATACCTATTTGGGATGGTATTAAAAGGTGACTTTTGAGGCCTTTTGCTTGTGTTGATTTGCACATGGATCCAGAAGTGCTTATATTTAGGAATATTCTTCTCAGTAGGGATAGGACATTTTGAGTTTCTACTAAGTACTCATAAACTGTCATTTTTATTTGGCAATTGCTAAAAACAACATAGGAGCAAGGTACAGAGTTTTGTAGAATTGTTCATTCTCTCTGAAGTGATCAAAATTTCCAATTAGGTTGATATCAATGGTTGTGGTCAAAGCCTAATGTTGCAAAAAGGATTAAAAGGTTAGAGGACTGAGACACACACTGCGTGGACTTCAGAGCTGCTGCCACTCAGAGCAGAGCATTAGGCGTTAACAACAAAACTAGCCTCTGGGGGTCAGGTCACCCAGAACACTTGCTCTTCCAGAGCCCATAAACCTTCTCTAACAAATTTAGAACTCTTCTCACTTCACCCCTCACTGGATGCAAGGATTCTTAAAGTAGGTAACATTTTAAAATCACATCAAGATATAAATGATAGAAAGCTATTTTTTTTTTATGGTAGAAGTGTTGTAAAAGAGATCAAGAGGGAACTGAGGACCCATAAGGCAAAGAGAAGAGGCAGTGAGGGATGGAGGAAATCTAAGGTCCTGCGTGCTGCATGACTCACTTAGGTATAAGCTATGTTTCCTGACACATTTTCATGGTCTCTCTAAAGCTCCAGAGATAGTAATGAAGGTGGCTGTTTGATCAAATTGCTCTTGAACCAAATAAGCCTGAATCTGGCTTTTTATACACAATTTATATTAGCAACTGTGTTTTGGTAGGCAGGTCTATAACTAGTAGACAACATGCAAGATTTGAAAGATCAGCAAGACTCCAGATGACTCAAATGTGGCATTTTATTCTCTCATTCCTTAGCAAATACCTGCCCTGTCAAAATACTGTGTAGGGCACTGAGGTGAAATGACTCTGTTCCTGTTCTCAATGACCTCTGAGTCTGACAGAAAAATAGTTAACTGCTATCCACTTTGACATGTACCGAAGTAGATGTCGGTGCAAGGTCCTATGGAATCACAGACGTGGTGGAAGCATTCTGTTAATGTAAGGTGAAGACTTAGCACAGAGCCTGTCTTATTTTATATTTGGCTGTTTTAGAGATGGTGTTAACAAATGGTTTTTTGGGTGTGTGGTATGACTGAAAAGACAGATTTATCACCAAGAGCCCAGCTGTGCATGTGTCAAGATGGAAGAGTCTATGATTGTGGCTATGGTCTCTGTTTCAAGCTAACTGCTTTTGAAACACATCTTATTTAATACATGTGTTCTTTTGACAGTGACTGAACTTTCTCTTCTGAGAAGCTTCCTTCCTTAAGCCCACTGAAGGAGATGAGAGGATGAACAGCTGAGAGCAAAGCTTTTGCCACGAGCAGTTAGGATTGTGTTGTTACTTGCCTCATAGGAGATCTGAATATAGTGCAGATCTTGAATAAAGTACTTTTTGGCCATTTGGCTATTACTGATTTCATTGCATTAAGTAGTGTCAATGATTTCAATGTGGGAACAGCATCGTCTGTATCCTGAAATAAAGGAAACTTTAGACCCATTGTAGGGGCAGGAAGACAAGGAGCACATTCTCTATGATTTGGGTGAACAGATAAAGGAGGAGTCCTGGAGCCCTCGGTGGCTTTTTCAGGGTTTTATTGCTCTTTCTATATCATTTGTAGTGAGGCAACCAGTACAGGGCCGGCAGGGAGGATGGGGGCCAGGAGGCAGGGAGGCCTTCTAGCCCCTGGTGAATCTTCACTCTTTGGGGGATTTCTACTGCTGCTGCTACTTATACTGAGCTTCTCTACTGCTGGTGTCCCCGTGACACCACCCTTATATGCCCAGTCTCTCAGCCCAGGTGTGCCCATACCCTACTCCAGGTGCCCCTCATCAGGCATGTGTGCAGGACCGCAGTGGTTTATCAGCGATGTGGGAGGGCGGAAAAACCTGATAATTTTTATTTACCCTACACCCATCTACTTAATTTCCATAGACTTGTACCTTGACTCAGAAAATTAAGGAAAATCTTTTTAATGTAATAGAGTAATAATTAAAGGAAACCTACTGAGATCAATATCCTTTAACCTGTGTATGGTAGATTAGTATAATCATTTGTCTAAAAGAAGAAACCTGAAGCAGTTTAGGCTTTCATTTATTTCTGAAAATTTGAAAATATTTGAGGGAAAGGGGGCTCCATCTAGTGTTTTGCACTATAGTTTCAATGCAGCAATGCAAATTTATGCTCATAAAGCCCTTGTCCTGGCCAGCTGACTTTGTCTAAAGCTGCTGCTGTTCCAGAATCAATTCACAACACATGTGGCTAAGAGAACATTCAGTTGCTGCCTCATTTATCCATCAAGTATTTCTCGAGTACCATCTAAGTTAGACACAATACCAACTCAGGGGATGTTGTTCTCTAGGAAAATACAATGCAGAAGGAAAAAGAGACATCAGAGTTAACACTCTGCCATATATGTGTGTGCCATAGCAGAATGAACTGGTAATGGAATGCTGGTAATGACATTAATTTTGTATACAGTGAGGCTGGTATTTGAAATCAGTTCAAATCACAATCAGTAGATTATGTAGAAACAATTTTCCATTTGGAAAAATTTAGGTTAGATTTCTACATCAAGTACAAAAATAAATTCCAGAAACATTAAGGATTTAAGTATTTTAAAAATGATTTAAATATAAAATCCCTGGGAAAACAGTTTACAACCTTTAGGAGGGAAAATCTATTCTTAGACTAGTACCTTTATCAAAAAGCCATTAAGGAAACAATGCACAGATTTAACTAAGTATAGCTGAAGAAACATAAACAACATGGTATATCAAAGCCCCTTTAAATTTCCTAGAAGAGAACTGTTTGGATTGAAATGCTGCATGCTGTAGTGTCATTTGACCTGCTGTGCAGACATTCTCACACTGCATAACTGCATTGAAGATGAGCAAACTGGGTTCTTTTGTGAACTAAGTACAACCAAGCAAGTTGTGAGTTTGTAAAATTTTAAAACATTGTGGTATAGATCTACAAGAGCTCTCAATGCTCCAAAATTTAAGTTGACTTCATTGACTAGTTTGTTTTTGTACACATTTCTTGTTGAATAAAGTTCCCTGACCTTTTTTCTTTGCAAACATTAGAAATTAGCAGGACAATAGTGGGGCGGGGACAAGAGCAAAAGAGGAAAAGCAGATTACTGCCTGACTCTGCTTTGCAAATTTGTGTTTTACAGGCTTATTTCCATCTGGGTATCAATGAAAAGTTGGGACTCTCCGGAAGGCCAGATAGACCCATTGGCTGTCTTGGTACATCAAAGGTGCTCATGAAGTTTCCATGGAGGGCAGCCAGTGTTCAGATTATAATACCACAGGCTGAACTGGCTTTGACTTGCTATGCCTCATATTCACATTTCATCATATTCTTGGGTTTATTATCTGAATTATTATTTTCTAAAAGTAAATCTTAATTGTTTTATATGATGTCACAGTTTTCTAGGAATGAATAAGAATCTCACTACTGTATTCTAAGTGTTATAAGATACGTGATTATAACAGTATTTATACCGAGATACTTTCTCATCATAATAAAGGTGGGTTTATTAGCATATTGATTATACCAATTCAATCAAGGCACTAAATTGTCTTAATATTAAAGTTTACAAGTTTTACAAGGTATCATTTTATTAACTTATTTAGAAATAAACTTCATTTCTAATTTTTATTGGGACACATTACTATTACTATGCATTTGTTACTTTGCCTTTGTTTGATCTGTTTTGTATTTATATTTATAAAATCATTCCTTACAGATTTATCGCATCCTAGGAAAGACTGTGGTTTGTTACCCTATCATCTTTGACTTAAGTGACTTCTACATGTCTCAAGATGTTTTACTGCTGATAGATGACATAAAGGTAGCTTCAGAACACCTTTTTCCCTCTCTCTTTTTTCTTACAGTGTTTGCTTTCTTTCCTCAGGTGTAGTCCTTATAGAATTTCCCACACCAATGTGCCCGTGCACCATCACCATAGTCCCTTTTCTGACCTCGTTTTGATCCCTTTCCCTTCCCCTCCCTTGCAGAATGTCTCTGATTTGTAGTTGTCTATTTATTTTTGTTTTGCTTTGTTGTTGTTTTTCCTTTATCCCCTATATCTTCCTATAGGTGAAACCATCCAGTTTTTTTTTTCCTTCTGACTTACTTCAGTGCATATAATCCCTTCATGCTCCATCCATGTTGCTGAGAATGGCATTAGTTTATCTTTGTTGATTGCTGAATAATATTTCATCGTGTATATATACTGCATCTTCTTGATCCAGTTGTCTATTTTGGGGCATTTGGGTTGATTCCAAGTTTTACCTATTATAAATAGTGCTGTGATAAACATAGGGGTGCATGTATTCTTTTGGATTAACGTTTTTGTGTCCTTTGGGTATATCAGTAGGAATGGAATTACTGGGTCATGTGGTACCTCCATTTTTAGTAGACTGAAGAAACTCCATACAGCTTTCCATAGTGGTTGGACCAGTTTGCATTCCCAAGAGCAGATTAGGAAAGTTCCTTTTTCACCACATTCTCCCCAACATTTGTAGTTGTTAGTTTTTTGTTTTTTTTTTTTTAATATGTGCCATTCTTACTGATGTCAAATGGTATCTCATTGTGGTTTTAATTTGCATTTCCCTGATTATGAGGGATGTTGAACATTTTTTCATATGCCTGTCGGTCATTTGCATTTCCTCTTTGGAGAAATGTCTTTTAAGTTCTTCTGCCCATTTTTTGACTGGTTTGTTTTCTTTGTTTTTGTTGAGTCATGTGAGTTCTTTGTATATCTTTGTGATTACTGCCTTATCAGTTGTATGGAGTGCAAAAATTTTCTCCCAGTCAGTGGGGTATCTCTTTGTTTTGGGTTATATCTCTTTTGCTGTACAGAAGCTCATTAATTTGATGTAGTCCTAGCAGTTTGACTTTTCCTTCACTTTCTTTCCTTTAGGTGATGTATCTTTAAAGATGTTACTGAGATGTATTCATGTAGTGTTTTGCCTATATTTTCTTCTATATTTTATGTTTTTCAGGTCTTATGTCTATTTCTTTGATCTATTTTGATTTGATGTTTGTGCATGGTGAGAGGTAGTAGTCTAGCTTCCTTTTTTTTTTTTTTTTACATATAGCAGTCTAGTTTTTCCAGCATTATTTATTGAACAACTGTCTTTGTTCCACTGCATATTTTTTGCTTGTTTGTCAAATATTAGTTGTTTATAAATCTGTAGGTTTAGTTCTGTTTTTTCCATTCAATTCCATTGATCTGTGTGTCTGGTTTTGTTCCAGTACCATGCAGTTTTAATTACTATAGCTTTGTAGTACAGTTTAAAATTCGAAATTGTGATACCTCCATTCTCATTTTTGGTCAGGAGAGCTTTGGCTATTCAAGGCTTTTTTGTTCTCCATATGAATTTCATCGATATTTGTTCTATGTCATTGAAATTTTTGAAGAATATCATTGAAATTTTTATTGGAACAGCATTGAATCTGTAAATTGCTTTTTGTAGGATAGCTGTTTGATCATGTTAATTCTTCTAATCCATATGCAGGGGATCTCTTTCCATTTATTTGTGTCTTTTTCTATTTATTTTAACAACATTGATAATTGTCTTTGTATAGGTCTTTAACCTCTTTTGTTAGGTTTACTCCCAAGTATTTGATTTTTTTATTCAATTATAAAAGGGATGTTTTTCTTGATTTCTTTTTCAGACTATTTGTGTATAGGAAGGCTACTGATTTTTTTTTGTGTTGATTTTGTATTCTGCTGCTTTACTAAACTGGTTGATTATTTTCATTAGCTTTTCTGTGGAGTTTTTAGGGTTCTCTGTATATTATCATATCATTTGAAAATAGTGATAGTTTTATTTTCTTTTCCTATTCGGATTCTTTGTATGTCTTTTCCTTGTCTTATTGCTCTGGATAGGACTTCCAGTTTTTATTGAGAAGCAATGGTGAAAGTGGATATCCTTGTCTAGATCTTAAGGGAAAGGCTTTCAGCTTTTCATCATTGAGAATGATATTGGCTATATATGTTTTGTCATATATGGCCTTTATTATGTTAAGGTATGTTCCTTCTGAGAATTTAGAGGGCCTTTATCATAAATGGATGTTGAACTTTGTTGAATGCTTTCTCAGCATCTATTGATATAACCATATGGGTTTTATTTTTCTTTCTATTGGTGTGTTGAAGTACATAATTGATTTCCAGATGTTGAAGCATCCTTGTGTCCCTGTAATAAATCCTGCTTGGTCCTGGAGGATTATATTTTTGATGTATTGTTGGATTCTGTTAGCTAGGATTTTTACATCAGTGCAGAACACCTTTTTATTGAGATATGATGATTTTTTTTCTATTGGTTTTTCACATGTTATTATTTATGGATTCTTAGGTGTCTGGGACACTGGGATAACACATGTAAAACATAAAAATTATGGGCCTCCCTGGTGGTGCAAGGTGTTAAGTCTCATGCTATCAAGTTATTGCCAGTCACTACAGCATGAGTTCGATCCCCAGCCATGGAGCTAACCCACATGGCACAGCAGACCTCTCTTGTCACACCTATTGCTCCCCTCAGTAGTGTACTTCAGTAGATGCACTCTCCACTCTGTCTCTGGTGTATCCTCTCATCCCCCACACTTCTGGCCTAGACCCCAGTTCTTATATGTATAAATAAATAAAATAAATAATTTTTTTAAAACTATGAAAGTCAATCAAGATCTGTATAACTTTAGAGTGTTAAAGTACTTCTAGTATTAGAGTAATCGATGGATTATTTTTTATATAAAAGTGTGTTACTGTGCCAATTATACCTTTCTACAAATGATATGAGCAGGTATAGTTAATGAAAGCAGAAGGAGAACTGTTTCAGAAACCATGTTAATCATAATAATAATGCAAATTATTAATGAAAATCTCTTCTTGAGATTCCTAACAAGAGATAGGAAAATTTTGTTCATGAAAAATATCAAGTAAAATTTCAACCAACTTGTAACACCCAGTCAGTTACAGTCTCCTCCACCCACTTTCCATCTGAAGGGAGCTTAGAATTATGATCTGAAGCATGAAATTTACAACCAGATTGTGTTTACTAAAATCTTAGCTCCACTTAGCTCACTAATTATGTGATCTTGGGCTTTTCTGAGAATTAAATGTATTGATATATGTAATACTCTCAAAATAGTGCCTGGCACATAGTGATATAGTTAGATGTCTTTAATATGATTATGTATATGACTATGACAATAGAAATTTAGTCAAATAAAGAACTATCTCCCATTTCTGATGACCTCCATATATTCAGTCTAGTCTCTTCTACCTTCTATAATAATAAATCCACAATAATGTGGAGTGAGAACTAATCATCCAGATGACTACCTTAAAGTTGATTTATTCTCTCCCTGGGGCCATTCTCAAACTATATTTTTTAGGTTCCCAAAATAAGCCTTAATACAGGTATGACCTGATTACTTTCAAGAACAAAGTTCTTGAAATCAAAATGGCTTCTATCTTAACTTATATGTATTCATATTTGGACACTTACGTATTTTAGAACATTTCTAATCCTAAGTAGTCTATATTACCCAAGATTTGAGTGTGAGTTGTCTTGAAAGGTGAGTTTTGTTGACTTTTGCCATTAATGGTTAAGTATCCTGACCAGCTCAGATATTGTACCATTATTTCTAACTTATTATTGTTTTGATAGAATGCACTACAGTTCATTAAACAATACTGGAAAATGCATGGACGTCCAATTTTCCTTGTTCTCATTCGGGAAGATAATATAAGGTAAGTTGACCAATAACATTCTGAACCCTTTGAAAGTCAAGGCCTCCTTATATTTTTTATATCCCTCTCAACATTGTGGCAGAGTGCATTGCATATGTGAAAGAGTCACTTAGATTAAATTACTACTTTTTCATTCTTTTGTTTATATGTACATTTTCTTTATCTGTTTGTATTTTCATAGAGGTAGCCGATTTAACCCCATATTAGATATGCTGGCAGCTTTTAAAAAAGGAGTCGTTGGAGGAGTCAAGGTTCATGTTGATCGTCTACAGGTAATGTTCTGAACTTTAATATATTTTTACTTTCAGGACAATTCACAGATATAGACATGTTTCTTAATATATTTGTTCAATTGAAGGGTTTTGTCTTAAGATTTTATATTGTACCTATCTTCCCCATTATTTCCATGTCACCATCCTAGTTTATTTGATCCCTTCAAACTGATGCTTTAACTATTACAGTGACATCACATACAGAATTTAGACTTTAATATCTCATCTCTAACTTCAATTTTGCATCTGTGAGAGTTGGAGAACAGAGTGGTGAAATGACCACTATATAATCTTAGGCTTCTAATTACATTGTCCATTGTTCTTTTTCCTGTTTAACAGTAATTGCTAACCCCAGATAATCCTTATTCCATTCAGAAAATCAAACATCTAAGTAACAGAAACTCTATGTGATTTTTTTATTATCCATTAACAGCCATTCTGTTCAAAATTATCTCCTACTAATCATCCATTGTTCTTTAGCTCATATAAATCAAATACTGTTTTCTAAACTTTGTGAACTTCTGCCCTTCTACTCATCCTGTCTCCTCTGCTTACAATTAGTCTGCCTTCTTTCCAAGATCTCCAGACTTTGAAGTCTTAGCAAACTGTAAAGACTAGTTCTTCAAGACCAGAAATCATGCTTTTGTTCTTTAATATCTTTTTATGAACTTTAACATATTTACATTGTAGTCTATCATAAAGAAAAAGAAATAGAAAGAAAAAACATATTTCAAGAATTATCTGACACCATGAGAAAAGGAAATATAAGACTCACAGGAATCCTAGAAGGAGGAGAAAGAGTGAAGCTCTGAAATGCTATTTAAAGAAATTATGGGAAAAAATTTCCCAAACTTGAATAAGGAAATAAACATAGAAATACAAAAAGCAAAAAGAACACTAGGCTACCTAGATGAACAGAAAACAACAAGAGAGATAGTAGTTAAACTTCCAAGAATCCAAAATAAAGAAAAAATAATTATGAGTTCGGGGAAGAAACAGATAACCTGTAAAGGAACACCAACTAAACTAACATCAGTCTTCTCTAAATAAACACTAGAGGCAAGAAGAGAATGGAATAACATATTCAAAACATACTCAAAACGCTCCAAGGAAAACAAATGTTAGCCAAGAATACTCTATCCTGCAAAGCTCTCCTTTTTATATGAGAGAGAAATGAGGACCTTCTCAGACAAAGAAAACCTCATGGAGTTTGCATCCACTAAGCCACCCCTCCAAGAAATATTAAAAGTAGTTTCGAGATTTAAACCAAAAAAAGTGAATGAATACAGAGAACCAAATAAAGAATTAAATAGAACCACAGGACTAGGAACAAAATGGCAGTAATAGACCTTTACATAACAAAAATCATTCTAAGCATCAATGGACTGAACTTACCAATAAAAAAACACCTAGCATCTAATTAGATTAGGAAACAGAATCCAAACTTCTGCTAAAGGTTGTGTTTCCAGAAAACACAGTTGAATACCAAAAGTAAACATAGACTAAAGGTAAAGGAATAGATAAAATTCTGCAAGCAAATGACACCCAAAGGAAGGCAGATACAGCCATATTTATATCAGACAAAATTGACTCTTAGCTAAAACGTTAATAAAAGACAGTGATGAACACTATATAGTCATCAAGGGAACAATACAAAAGGATGACATAACACTCATAAATATATATTCACAAATGAAGGAGAACCAAAATACATCAGACAGTTACTATCAAATTTGAAAACAGATATTGGAGAAAATACATATGTAGTTGGAGACTTCAACACTCCACTCTCACTAATGCACAGATCATTATAATAGATAAGGATATCATCATCCTAAACAAAGAACTAGATTGCATGGGTCTAATAGACCCTTAAAGGGAAAACACTCCCAAAAAGCTGAATACACATTTTTCTTAAGTGCATATTTGTTATTCTACAGGGTTGATGACATACCAGGTGACCAAATGAACATCAGTAGTATCATGTCATATTAAGTATTGTCTTTAGCTATAAAGGTACTGTACTACAAATCAACTATCAAAAGAAAACGAGGAAACAATTTAGGACATGGAGACTGAACAGTGCACTACTGAATAACATTAGATTAATGAAGATATCAAAGAAGAAATCAAAGTAACCTCAAGACAAATGACAGTGAGGACACAACTTTTCAGAACACCCAGGACACAGCAAGAGCAATTCTAAGAGGGAAATGTCTAGCAATACAGAAACCAGAGAAAGAGCCCAAACAAACCACCTTGTCTTATCTCAAGGAACTTAAGAGAGAACAAAAAAGTCCAAAGCCAGTAGAAGTAATAAAAATTAGAACACAAATAAAGGAAATGTAAATAAAACAGTCCAAAAGGTCTGTGAAACCAAAAACTGGTTCTTTGGAAAAAAAAAAAAAGCAACAAAATAGATAAACCTCTTGTTAAGCTCACAAAGAAAAAGAGGGAGGAAACTCAAATATTTTAAAAAGTGAAAGAAGAGATGTTACAACAGAAATTGCATAAATCTGTGGATAAAAAGTGGTTACTATAAATATTTATATGCAAAAATTCAACAACTTAGACAAAATAGGCAGATTCTTAAAATTACACTATCATCCAAGACTGCACAGAGAAGAAATAGAAAACCTGAACAATCACAAGCAAGGAAATTGAAACAGTAATCAAAACTCCCTGAAAAAAAAGAAAAGTTCAGGATCAGATGGCTTCACAAGTGAGTTCTACTGTACCTTCAAAGGCAAACTAATACCTATTCTGCTCAGACTTTTTCAAAAAATCAAGAAAAAAGGAAATGTTCCAAACATATTTTATGAGGCTAAGATTACACTAATACCAAAGCCCAAAGCCAAGGACAACACAGAGAAATAAAACTACAGGTTAAAAACAGATGTAAAAATCCTTAATAAAATCTTAGCAAACCAATCCAATGATGCATTGAAAAGATTATACCCCATGACAAAGAGGGATCTATACCATAAGGGTGGTTCAACATCTGGAAATAAATTAACATAATACACACCAACAAAAAGAAAAGCAAAAACCACATGGTCATATCAGTAGATGCTAAGAAAGCATCTGATAAGATTCAACATCCATTTATTATGAAAACCCTTGAAAAACAGTGTAAATGGAACATATCTTACCACTATAAAAGCTACCTATGACAAATCCACAGCTAATATCATTTTTTTTAATTTTATTCTTTTTTTCTTTTTTTTTCTTTTATTAAAATATTTTAAAATTTACATATACTTGCCATTAATTGTAATCCCCATGTATTCCCCATCACCATCTCACC
>JAGFMF010011914.1:820123-859030 GCA_019455555.1 Galemys pyrenaicus | reverse complement strand
ATGGTGCACTGGTGAGATGGTGATGGGGAATACATGGGGATTACAATTAATGGCAAGTATATGTAAATTTTAAAATATTTTAATAAAAAAAATAATAATGAATTAGAAGAAGAAATCAGCCCATTTATAACCTCACCAAAAAGAAAAAGAAAAAAACCTAGGAATAAACCTAACAAAGGAGGTAATAGACCTGTACAAGGAAGTCTGTAAAACATTATTAAAATAAATAGAAGACACAAATAAATGAAAAAATATTCCCTGTTCATGGATGGGAAGAATCAACATTGGCTGTCCTACCTAAAGCAATCTGCAGATTCAGTGAAATATTAATAACAATCCCAATGGCATTTTGCAAATAATTAGAACAAAGATTACTGAAATTCATGTGGAACCACAAAAGACCCCAAATAGCTGAATTTCTCCTAAGAAAAAAGGAGAAAAATGGAGGTATCATACTTCTAGACTTCAAGCTATACCAAAAGCCATAATAATTAAAACAGCATGGTACTGGAACAAAAATAGACAGACAAATGTAAATTGAGAGCCCAGAAATAAAACCATACATTATGGCAACTAATATCTGAGGAAGGAAAAGTATATATATTGGAACAAGGAACAAACCAGTCACAACTGGGAAAACAAACAATGGTGCTGTGAAAATTGGAATGTCACATGCAAAAAAATGTAACCGGATCATTATCTCATACCAGACATGAAAAACAACCCAAAATAAATAAAAGACCTGAAACCATAAAATCAATAGAAGAAAACATAAGCAAAACTCTACATGACATAAAACATACCTGTGAACTGATCTCCAGCATCAAAGAAAACAAAGAAGTAAATAAACTGGGACTATTTCAAACCAAAAAGCTTCTGCACAGCCAAAAATACAATAACCAAAACAAAGTGTCTCCCCATTGAATGGGAGAAAATATTTGCAAATCATACATCTGAAAAGGTGTTGATATCAAAGATCTACAAAGAACTCACATATCTCAACATAAAAGAAAATAATCCAATCAAAAATGGGCAGAAGAGCTAAATAGACACTTCTCCAATGAAGACATAAAGGTAGCCAACAAATATATTTTTAAAAGTTCATGATCAGGGGCTTCCCTAGAGGCGCAGTGGGTTGAGCACTGCACTGTGAAGCATGTTGGATACTGGCCAGGGAGAGGACCCACAGGGCGCAGCAGACCTCTCTTTCCTCGCCCGCAGCTCCCCTCAGCAGAGTATTTCAGTCTATCTGCTTGTTCTGCTTCCGGCTCTGTCTCTGGTGAATCTTCTCACTTTCCATAACTCTGACCTGGACCCCAGCTCTTGTATGCATTAAATAAATAAATATTTTTTTAAAAGTTCATTATCAGTTATAACCAGAGAAATTCAAATCTGGTGACCACTCCTGATGGGAGAAATACCATATTGTGAAAAAATAAGCAAGAATGTTAAAAAATATATATATTGTAGTTTATCATGAACTTAAATGGATCATTACTTATAAAATTCATGATCATCCCATAAAGTTATTCACATAGAAGGTACTCAATACTGAGTAAGAGAGAGGAGGCTATGTAGGTAAGTGGTAGTTTATATACACATTCACAGTTTCTTGTGTTTTGCATACTTGATTGAATTTTATCTAAGTGTTTGAAATCTTTTCCCATTTATTTCCTATTGCTTTGTCTTTCTGTAATGCTTCCTGAGGTAATTTCCTTTATGTTATTCATGCAACTTCTCTACTGAGTTTTATAGTTTGGCTGTCTTTTAATTTTATTTTTTCAAAGTACACTGTTGTTATTTTCTAGATGTTATATTTTGTCTTTTTGAGAATATTAACTAAAGAATTTCTGAAAATTCCTCTTTCTATTTTCTCGTAAAGATTTCTGTTTCACTGTTGCTTTTCATATTGGAGACATTTATCCAATGTCTGATAATGTTTTGCATATATTCATTTGTAAGAGTGAAGGGGTATAAAGCTTAAGGGAGCTGTGTATTTGGAATGTAAATTCACTTACAACGTGGTCTGGGGCAAGGACACCTTTTGATAGGAGAAGCCCTGTACCAATATCTGGAGGTTTTTTCTTCTCTGGGATCTTCGGATTCTCCAAAAAAAAAATAAATAAATAAACATTTAACTTCATGACTAAAAAACATCATTTTGCTCATGACCTGAGAGCAGTGTGGAGGGAGGGAATCAGGGTTCCCACTGTGTTGTACATAGTGCCTAACTCCCCCATCGTTTAATCTTTATATTTCCTGTTTTCTGCTGTGTCCTTTATCCTTGAAAACAGTCTTTAAACCAGAGAATAAGTCTCTTTTCATCTTATAAAAGTGAAACTCTAAACAACTTAATACTTCCCCCTAATTTCCCTCACCCCGACTGTTATCTTCTCTTTAACACAGTAAATGGAAATGGCACCCCGTGCTTCTCTTGGGTTTTATTTCAAACCCTTTCAAACTTCCTTAGTCTGCCTTCTAGTTTCCTTCCCCAGCTCCATTTCCCAAGATATCTCTCCAAGCAGTTCCTTTTCAGTCCTGTTTTCTTCTCCCCGCATAAACTCATGACTTTCGAAGTCTGATTGTAACTGCCATTTTTTTTGCCCACTATCACTGTTATTCTAGTCTAGAGTTGTCTTTTTCTTTTTTTCCTTCTAAGTCACACTTTAATTGGATAGCTTAGGTCAGTGTGCTCTCTTTAGTGAAGTCTCTCAGACTGGAATTAATTTCTCTTTCTACTGTGCTTTTGTGGGATTTTGCTTGGACTTTTGCTATAGCTCATATTTTAGGTGTAGCTAGTATCTTGTGTCTGCGTCTCTCTGTGAATTGTAAACTCTCACAGGCCAAACTATTCATCTCTGCATTCCCAGAGTACTTTGTATGCTACTATTTGCTGTCAAAAACAGGTAAATATTGATTCAACAAGTATTTATTGAGCTGTCTCTCTAGGCATTGGGGATAAAAATATCTCATGGAACTTATTCTAGTGGAAAGTCAAATTTAACACAAAGCAGGATAGGGATATAGAATGATTGGCAGTCTTAGGTAGGACATTTAGTTGGACAGGACCTGATGGGACATGATTATCATGGAACAAGATATCTCTTTTGTGTATTATGTTGCATTTCACATATATATAAAAATGTGAAACTAATTACTGTCAGAGCTGAAGTATTAACGAATACCAAATTAATCATAAATATATATAATTATAATTATAAATATATAAAACAAAACTTAGCAGTTTCAGCAACCAATTGAAATATTTTTTTAATCAAAGCTCTAGAGACTACTAATAGAATTTAGAGTTTTCTTATTAACTCAAATTAAGCATTTACTTTATGGGCTGAATTAGCATATTAGGGTGGTTAGGCTAATAAAAATAGAAAATATTAAATCAAAATTATTTTGTTTTCAGTATTAACTGTTAGCTTTGATAATTAATAATTCCTGACTCTTACATATCCTACATTATAATCTAGTACCAAATCCATTTTTTCCTCTACCTTCACATTAAATCCAGAATCTAACCACTTTCCTTCACTTCCCCACTTACCATCCCTATAGCACTAACCTGATGGTCCAAAATACTATCATTTCTCACCTAAATAGTTGCAGTAGTCTGCTAAATTTCTTCTAACCCTGGCTGGTAATAAGGTAATTAAATTATGTAGCCTAAGCCTCCAATGACCTTCTGTCTCATACACAATGAAAACCAAAGTTCTTCCAGTGGTTTATGTGCTGTCCTGGATCCGGATCACCTTCTCTGGCCTCACAATTCTGTCTATCATTCATCCCTTCTCTCCTTATTCTACTTCAACTATACAATCCTGTTTACTGCTTCTAAAGCACACCAAGCGTGTTCCTGCCTCAGAACTCACTGTTTCCTCAGTACATTCTTACCTTAGATCCATAGTGTTAATTACAATTCTTTCTTCAGTCTCTGCTTACAGAAACTATCACAGATATCTCTTCTGATGTAAAATGACAAAACTGTCTTCTAATCCACTGTCCCAGCAGTTCTTATCCTCTACCTTTCCTACCTCCTACCTTTTTTTATAAAAAATTTCAGCAATTTTTTAGTTACCTCAATACAGCACATTGACATGAGTTCATGCATTTAAAGAAGTATTTCTTGGTAAAGAGGACAGTTATATGGATGGCTTTTTATTTTAAGCAGCTTTTTAGTGAAATATTTTATTTAGAAGCCTGGACCTTCAGAAAAGTCTGATGTTAGTCTGATCCTGGTATCTTTATAGGTTATCTGTTAGTTCCCCGTTGCCAACTTCAGTATTCTTTCTTTGTTTTGAATTCTTGAAAGTTTAATTACTAAATGGCTTGCTTGTTTAGGTACACCAAAGTTTCTTTAGCTTCCTGGACTTGGATCTTTGTCCCCTTCTCTAGATTCAGAGAGTTTTCCTCCATTATCTCTATACATACATTTTCTGCTTCTTTTTCTCACTCTTCTTTTGCTGCTCCCATTAATTATATGTTCCCTTTTCTCATAGAATCAGATAATTCTCAGAATATTTCTTCACCTTTTAAACTGTTTCTCTATCCAGATTTATTTTTTAGCGCTCTCATCTTCAATTGCTCTTCCTTATTCTTCCATATCATCTATTTTTAATACATTCTCCTGAGTTTTTTAATATCCTGTATTTCTATTTTTATATCCTAAAATTCCATTTTTATCATATTTAGAGTATAGTTATCTGTCTTCAGTTCACTGATTTTATTTCTAAGGTCATTCATTTTTCTGAGTTTTCTTCCATCTCCTTGAATTTCTTCATCATGCCTATTTTGAATTCTGTAGCTTATAAAAGAGCAGATCCTCTAAATTTCTGTAATTGGACTCTGGGGCGGTTCTCTCGGTAGTAGCATTATTTGTTTTTTAGGGAGTATTGTTGTCAACAGTTGTGGGGCTTCACTTGTAAGGACTGTTCAATATAGTGTGAAATACTTTGGTGTTCAGGCTATTGAGATCTGTGCTGGTTTCTGTTGTCTAAAGATAAATCACTCCTGCTACTCTCTATCGGATTGTTTTTCTGACCTGTCTTTTCTGTTCTGCTCCTTCAGGAGCTTCATTCAGTGGTTCCTGGTCCCACTGTTGTTTTTCTGACTATCAGTCAAGTTCCCACAGCTGGTTGCTGGAGATTATGGGGGGACTTTGCGGAAGAAACACTGTAAGCCAGGAAAGAAAGGGATGATGTGTTCCAAATACATAAAAATAAAAAATGCCAACCAAGAATACTTTATCTTGCATGACTTTCCTTCTGTCCTTTCCAGACAGAAAAACTCAAGGAGTTTGCAAACATTAATCCACCTCTCCAAGAGATACTAAAAATTGTTCTAACATTCAAACTGAAAAGAGGAAATCACTCAAAAGAACCAAATAAAGAAATAGAATCAAATATAAAAATTAAAAACATGATTACATTATAAATAATCACTCTAAATGTGAATTGACATAACCTACCAATTAAAAAACAGATTATCTGGTCAGATCAAGAAATATAATCCAACCTTTGCTGAATCCAGGACATAGACCTAAACTCCAAAAACAAATATAGTCTTAAAGTAAAGGAATGGAAAATAACTCTACACGCAAACAGGACCCAAAGGAATACTGGGATTAAATCAGACAAAATAGGTTTCCACTTAAAAAACGCAATAAGAGACATGGAGAGATACTATATTAATGATTAAGGGAACAGTTAAGAACACATGACATTCATCAAAATATACTCACTAAATGAAAGAGCACCAAAGTACATAAAGCCACTACTACTAACTCTGAAGACAGATATAGGAAAAAAAAAACCACATTTGTAGTTGGGGACCTCATACTCCACTTTCACCAATGGACAGATCAATTTAACAGCAAATAAATAGAGACACGAGGACTAAATAAAGAATTAGAACATATAGGCCTAATAAATATCTACAGGGCACTGCTACCCCAAAAAGCAGAATACACATTCTGTAAATGGGACATTCCCTAGACAAGACCATATCTTGGGTCACAAAACAAATATCAACAAATTCAGAAAGACTGAAATCATACTTATTATTTTCTAGGACCATAAATGTATCAAACTATAAATAAACTATCAAAAGAAACCAGGGAGAGCCTATAAAATGTGGAAACTGAACAATGTATTATTGAAGGACCTCTGGGTTAAGGAAGAAATCAAAGGAAACTGAAAAATACCTCAAAAATAAGTACACAACTTCCCAAAACTTATGGTATGTAGCAAACATAGTACTAACAAGGATATATATTACAATACAGATCCACATCAAGAAACAACTTAAATAAACCTTCTCTCTCATCAATCTTGAGAAATGAGAAAAAGAAAAACAAACTAATCCAAAAGTTAGCAAAATAGAAATAATAAAATATAAACAAATGAGATAGAAATAATAAAATGCAAACAGAAATAAAAGTCCAAAATATCAAAAAATGAAATAGACAAACCTTTAGCAAAGTTCATTCAGAAAATTCAAATAAAACTCAAACAAGGTCAAAAACAAAAGAGGAAAAATTACAATCAACACAGCAGAAATTCAGAGGATTATTAAAGACCACTGTGTATGAACATTTATACACTAACATTTTCAACAACCTACAAGAAATGGAAAAATTCCTAGAATTATATAAACCTCCAAGGCTAAATATGGAAGAAATAGAAATCCTGAACAGACCAACCACAAGCAAGAAATTGAAATGGTAATCAAAGCTCTCCCAAAAAAACAAAAGTCCAGGACCAGATGGCTTCATGAATGAGTGTTACCAAATCTTCAAAGTAAAATTAACACTTATTCTACTCAACTATTCCAAAAAGTTTAAAAAAGAAGCAACACTTCCAAACACGTTCTATGAGGCCAACATTACTCTAATACCAAAATCAAACAAAGACAACACAAAAAAATGCTATAGACTAATCTCCCTAATGAACACAGATGCAAAAATCCACAAAAAATCTTAACATAATGAATCCAATAATGCATTAAAAGTCTCACACACCATAACCAAGTGGGATTTATATCAGGGGCACAAGGATAGTTCAAAATCCAAAAGTCAATCAATATAATTTACTGCATCAACAAAAAGAAAGATAAAAATCATATCATATCAATAGATGCCAAGGAATAATTTGTTAAAATTCAACATCCATTTATAATGAGAACCCTTAAAAAACTGAGGATAAATGGAACATGCCTTAACATAAAAAAGTCACATATGATAAACCTACATCCAGCATCATTCTCAACTGTGAAAAACTGAAAGCCTTTCCATGAAGATCTGGTACAAGACAATGTTGTCTACTCTCACCACAGCTATTCAGTATTGCATTCAAAATTCTAGCTAGCGGCAAGAGAGAGACATAAAAGGAATCCAAATGTGGGAAGAAGAACTAAAACTATCATTTGTAGATGACTTGATAATATACATTGAGAACCCTAAAGACTCCATGGGGGGAAAAAACTAATAAATAGAAAAACCAGTTCAGCAAAGTTGCAGGTTACACAATCAATACACAAAGATCAATTGTCTTCTTATATGCAACCAATGAGCTAGAAGAGGAAAAAATTAAAACTACCTCATTTACAATCATACCAAATAATTTAAATAGGAACTAATTTAACAAAGAATGTGAAGGACCTATTTGAGGAAAACTATGAGTCATTGTTAAAGGAAATAGTAGCAAACACAAAGAAATGGAAAAACATTCCCTGCTCATGGATTAGAAGATTGAACATTGCACATGAAAAAATACTCATTGTCACTTATCAGAGAAATGCAAATCAAAACCACAATGAGATGGATACCATCTCACACTAGTGAGAATGGCTGAATTAAAATGAAGAGAAACAAGTACTGGTGAGTCTATGGTGAAAAAGGAGTCCTCTTTCCTCCATTGTTGGTGGGAATGTGAACTGATCCCACCCCTGTAGAAATCAGTATGGAAGTTTCTCAGAAGACTAAAGATGGTTCTGCCCCAGCAATTCCACTCCTAGGTATCTACCCAATAAACACAAAACCACTAATTTGAAAGGAAATGTGCACCCCTGTGTTCATAGCAACACTACTTACAATAGCCAAGATATGGAAACAACATAAGTGCCCCCAAAGAGATGAGTGGATTGAGAAGATGTGGTACATTTACACAATAGAACACTATTCAGCATTAAAAATGATAAACTCATGCATTTTCTGCAAGATGGATGGAGTTGGAAGAGAATGCTAAGTGAAATAAGTCAGAAGGAGTAAGATAATACCAGACGGTGTCACTAATATGTGGAATATAGAGAAACCAAACTAAGAACAAAAAAGGACAACCTTAGAAGCTGACTTTGAAAACTGACTGTGGAACTGAAGCATCCAAATGGGGTATTGGAAGGAGGAGTAGAACAAAGAGGAAAGAAAACACAAAGAACTATGGTTGTGGACTGTGGATTATTTAGTGACAGTTTGCCTATGGTGGCATTACCGGATAGGCAGAATCGTAATGTTACTGCAGTTAAAGGGATAAATTACTTTTTAAAAATGTCTGGACTTTTAAGTTTGCTGTTACCTACATTCACTGAATAGAACTTGTATTGCCCACTGGGACCCAGTATTTTCCAGGGTGCTAGATTATTCTTTCTGTCCCAACTAACATCTGAATTGAACAAAGCTAGATTTATGACATGCAATGCTGCTCCAGTACCTTCAGCTCCAATAAATGCAAAGAGGGGATCATGTTAGGTTACTTCGTGGCTTGGCTGAGGATCTGGTAGAGTATGGTTGTGGGAAAGGCCACAGTCCAGGAAAGGGAGGAGAACAAATCTGAAAGACCTTGGACTATATCTACCTTCAACTTCTCATCATCTTAGTTAACACATATGAATTACTTGTTTTTTGTCTTTTTCCTGCACATCACTAAGGTCAATTTCAAGAGAGCAAGAATTTTGTGTATTTTGTTCAGGTTATATCCTTAATATCTAGCATAATGCCTGGCATATGCCAGGTGTTCAATAAATATTCGTCGAACAAAACAGTTAACTAAACAAGATATGTGATGTAAATCTTCATCTTAGGCAGTATCACTCAATAAACTTGTATTGTGCTTAACACTGCTCTCTGCTGTGTTGCATGCTGGTCCACATTAAAATTTTCATGTCAGTTGCATGTTCAGTCTTTCTTACTCAGATTGTACAAGACCCCTTTTGTGTAGTTGCAGGTCTTGCAGCCCTCATGCCATTTGTAGTGGTTATTGGCTCATGATCTACTTTATTACAAGTTTCTGCTCGAGAAGGCAGCACAATTCTGGGTGCTTAGCCAAAAAGAGCAACATTTCCTCTATCCTGTTGCTTCATATTTGACATGTGCAGTGAGAAAAACAGAGAAAGTAATAAATGTAAGATAGTTTTGATTGAAGAATTACCTGTTAAAATAATAATTTATGACCTTTATGCAGTCAATTTTTCAGTTTTAACTGACAATTCATCAGGTAATTAGAAGTCACATATGTTGCTAAAAATCATGTGGGTTACCATTCATCATCATTTTTATTATTCAGCAGAACCAGTGACAAACAATTAACTGTGCTTGTAGATTTGGCCTCATTTACTTTGCTCAACCTATAATCAGGAACTATAAGAATTGTATAAAATACAATTGCCAAATATTGGTTGCAAGAATGTAGAGAAGCTCTAGCTTGGATAATCATCCTCTTATCCTGAAAAATAAAGTCTTGGCAGTCAGTCTCACATCAATGCAGAGCACTGAAATATATTGTAGTGACAGCATCCAAAGTGTAATTTCACATTGTCTTTTCCCCAAAAATTTTAGTATATCATGCCTTGTATTTTAAAATATTTTTAAAACATTTTAATAGGTATTGAGTTTTATTTCCAACTTCAAAGTAAACGTTCACAATTCTAAGAACAGGGTGAAAACATAGTTCATCTCAGACTGATTTTCCCACTGACAGTTCATTTCCAATTTTATTTTCTGGATGTTTTCAAGAACAATATTGAATCATTATACCTATAAACCTTGTAGCTTCATGTATATGTTCTGTTTCAGGAGGAAATATGTTCTATTTCTAATCAGCAAACCTACTGGATTTTAGAATACTATACCTCAGAATCATGTGCAATGTTGAAAGCCAATGTTACTGCAATTAAAAAAATTATTTAAGAGTTTTATATATTTTTAAATAAATTCTTTTTTTGAAGTTTTATGTGCTTATTCAGTAGTATATGTGCAGATCAGAAGGGCATAGCATGATGAACTGAAGAACTGTAAATGTTTTCTCCATCACATTTCAGACACTGATCTCTGGAGCTGTAGTAGAACAACTTGACTTCCTACGAATCAGTGATGTGGAAGAGTAAGTCCTTTGGGTGATTATTATGTTTCCTGCGATTACATTAGATATGCAGAGGATTTGAAACTTTTTCTTTTAATTTCTAGAGTTCCAGAATTTAAGAGTTTTGAAGAACTAAACCTTCCCAAACATTCAAAAGTCAAACGACAAAGCAGCACCCCCAATGCTCCTGAACTGGAACAGCAGCCGGATATTGCCATCACCGAATGGAAAAACAAACCCACCCATGAAATTCTTCAAAAACTGAATGTGAGGAAAATTCCCACAGTCCCTGAATGAGGTTGGCAGGGCAGGAACTCCCAGTGGAAAGCCATTTGTCCTCTCAGTAGCAATTAACCTGGAGATAGACAGCCTCTCTACTTGGGGCAGAACTAACAGGCTGTTCTCATCATCTGGCATTATGAGGGATGCCTCAAAGATTCTTCAAGAGTGGGGATGAGTTGAGTTGTCATGGATATAAAGGTATTGTATGGACCATGAAAAAAATTAAATCAAGATAATTGCCTTTGGGATGTCTGGATCCTCTTTCAGGATCTTTTTTTCCAAACTGAATCTTCTCTTTTTCCTCCATTTTTTTTTCATTTTTTTTTATTAATATAAAATTTTTTTAAAATTTACATATACTTGCCATCAATTGTAATCCCCATGTATTCCCCATCACCATCTCACCAGTGCACCATCACCTCAGTCCCTCGTGCTCCCATCTTCCCTCAACTCTCCCCCTCCCCTCCCCACCAGGTGTCCCCAGTCTGTCCTTGTCTCCTCATTCTTGGTTTCTGTGTCTTTATTGCTGTTTTTGTTAGAATTATTATTGTTCTTATTCCTTTCCTTAATCCTTATTTGGTTCTCCATTTTTTGGTCTGATGCTTGCTTTAAGTCTTCTAGTCACTGAAGAAAGCAATCCTGTGACCACAAGCATATTAATGTTATGTTACCAATCTATTGTTTTATCTTCCCAAAGGTTATTTTTATTTTTCAATAAGTGGGTGGAGATAGTGTAATAATTGTCCAGAAAAGTAAAATTCTAATATAGAACTATGAACAGTGTGACATATCATTGGATCATACAAATGTGAGCATATCCTGCCAGACATCATTTGTCCTTGTTATTGATTGACATTATCCGTAGATCTACATAAGCGAGTATGATGTAGTAGCCATAAACCACATAGCACTGAACCTTATATAGATATATTTATAATCTATGTCTATAAATTTCTATCTATTTCTCTGACTCTGCCTCTGTGTCTGTCTCTCTCTCTCTCCCTACATCCATCTCTTCATAGTAGGCTGATAGCAACACAATCTCCCACATAAGAAGTTAACATCAGTAAGACAGTGATTAAATGACTTGGCCAAATCGCCCAAAGAATGACACTTCAGTATGAATGTTTGTAAAATAATATAGTTTCCATGCATTGTTTATTTTGTTTCCTCAAAAATTTGACTAAATCCTACTACCCGAGAAGTCAACCTCTCTACCTTATATGTCTCCAAGGTACTCAAAATAAATAGATAATGTCATCTTATGCTTGATAGTATATCAATAATATCTTGCCTTTCCTCAGTTCCACAACAGAATATTTCCTCGTTCCATCTTGTGGCTTCATTATTATCTACCCCCTGTGGTAACTATGCCCCAATTTATTCCAGTTACTCGTAGTGATTTATATTTCAGGACTGCAGTTGTCTGGCTAGCCAAGCCATCTTACTGGGTATACTGCTCAAAAGAGAAGGCCCCAACTTCATCACAAAGGAAGGTGAGTGCAAGTCTAAGAGAAGATTTTAAATAAGACTATTCTTGAACATATATCAAATATGCATAATGAATATCCACTAAGATGTTACAAGTTATTTTCCCCTCCACTAAACATTTTTTTTCTTACTTTTAAGTGGAAGATGTTCACTCACACCCCCTAGAGTAGAATAGACTGATGTATGAACTCCTAAATTGCTCTCATGCAGTGATGCTTAATTGTTTCTCTTACTGTCTGAATGGTGTTGGAGCCTGGATCCCCCTATGACTGTTAACCTCTGATGACTCCATAGTTGTTTATTGACAGTTTCTGTTTCCAGTTTTATTTTCTGGAAATTTTCAAGAAAAGTATTGAATCATTATAGCTATAAAGATTAGCTCCCTAATGATCTGAAGCAGCCATTTGAAATGGAAGATGGCACTTAATAAAACTGCTATAAAGATTGTTAACAAAAATTAACTCATTCCAAATCATATCCATGTCCTTTCTGCTTTAAGGGTGAAAACCAATTATTCCTGAAATCCACACTTCTGTCCTTACTATTGTAAGGAATCTTTGAATTCTGTATCATGGTCTGCTTCTGGTGTTTTAGAGTACAGGATAATGCAGAATACATTTTCAAGTAGTTGATGTCTAGCAACTCAAAGTTTTTGGCTCATCTGAAAATCCTCAGTCTAGGGGAGACATGTTGATTTAGTTAGGAATAGAAATTGAGTCAGTAAACAGCAGTGTAATAAAACTGTAGTTTTGCTGTAAACCGTACTTCATTGTTCAATTAAGATCTACTTTTTGCATTATTGTAGCTAATAGCTTACCTTCTTGAGTATTAAACAGATGTATTGATTAGTCTTAATTTTCTTAACTGGTTCAAAGGCAGAGCTTTAGGCAGATTTCAATTAGAATTCATCATATTTCTAGTAGTCTCGAAAGTGCAAGTATAAGCAGAATCCCAATTATATTGAGAATATTTACTGAATTTTATACTTCAATAAATGGGATTAAAAAACAGATATTTTACTAGGTTATTCAGTAAATGGTTATTTACTAGGAATTCGGAATGGTTATTTTAGTAATTCTTTAAATAAAATGTATATAAAGTAGTTTCTAATGAAAATAATGAAGTAATTATTTTAAATAACTTATAAATTTTGGAGTAATACACATCTTTTACTTAGACGTTTGAGAACACTAACTCTAAAACATTATAATACATTGAAAATCTACAATCTGAGTATAATTTCATCCAGCATATTATAAAGCTATAAAAGTAACTTCAGGATGAAATCATAAAAATCTTATCTTTTTAACCTTGTTGGAGGTTTTGGTTGCTCTGTCACGTGTTTAATTTATGGACAAACCAGTCATGAGGCAAGACAAGTAAACTGTGACTGAAGAATGTAGCCCAGCGGTGTCTTTTGAGCACTAGTATTTGTTGGAATGCTCACATATATATCAGTCTCAATAAAGTTTTTGTTGAACACATGAGTGAAGAACCATATGTACTCAGGGTATACAGTATTTGTTCATTTGCTATATTTTTTACAGTAAATTAAAATAACTTATTTTTATATATTGAAAACTTTAGATTCATCTAATTAGATGACATTAATTTTCAAGAAATACAGTCCTCACCAAAATCATATATTCCAATTAAATGGTAGCAAGGTCTTAATGGTGATGTTTATGTTACATATTTGGGTTGCATATTTAAGCATGTCAGATAGTTCAGAACACTAATGGGTGAGTGTGTTAATTCTAAATGGAAAATTGACACAGATTTTTTTAAGGAGCAATAAATGTTACACATTTAATTGAAAGCTTACTTCAACAAAGACTCTATTATCCAATGTCTAGGTACCGTATCTGATCACATTGAGAGAGTCTATAGAAGAGCTGGCAGCAAAAAGCTTTGGTTCGTATCAGTGTCCTTGTCACTGTGTTTTATTTTTTTGTGTTGTCATATTCAATAACAATAGCCAGTCTTAAGGATTTGTCCTTATTTTTCTTCTAAACTTTAAGGTTACAGTATCATGACTACCTCCTTGCTAAGGCTCTGCCTATATTCCATTGTATCATGGTTCTCCCTAGATATTAGAATAAAAAGGCCTGATAATAAAGCCCTCCACAGGAATAGAACCTGGAGACTATCTGCTGAAATTATATACTAATGACTCTTCTCTGCCACATACCTTCTCTGGCCCAGCAAGGTGCTTCAGGTTCTGCTTTGTGTGATAAGCCATGAAGAGACCAATGGTTCTTTCAATCATAAGCAAAAGTGATGTACTTAGAAGGTAGTTCTCTTGTCACTTAAGTTGAATGAATCCCAGTGATTATAGGTGCTTCATAAAAAGTAACTGATATGTTCTATAGAGGTAGTCTCTTTCTAGGGATTGAAAAACATTCTGGTAAGTTGAAATAAAATTGTTTAAATTCACAATGGGGTAAGTATGCCTAAATGCATGGCCCTCTGCATTTTGAAGCAATTCTAACAGTTTTACTAGCAGAATCTAACATTTTGGAAGTATATATACTTATATATACTTAATGATCCATTATTATCTAATTCTGAAAAGTAAATCTCAAGCAAGGTCATAAGAAACCCCTTCAACCTCAGTGAGTCTGAAGGTATTAGACAAAACAATCTCTTAGCAGTTTTTCAGCTCTATGATTAATCCAAATATATCATTCTGATCCGGAAGAAATAATGTAGTAATCCTATGGTTAAATCTTAACTTTTCACTATAAATTCTTAGCACAGTAAGGCATGCAGCCAATAGATGTTGCTCTCTTATTCAGTTAGTTACAAACATGGTCTATAATCTTATTTTTGACTAAGCCAACTAGTTTTTCCTTTATGTATTGTACTTTCATATTAGATAAATCATTAACTAGCAAACATTTAGAATGCTGACTTTTATGCTTAAGAAGAACAAACTCCTTAATTCATTTTTCCCTTTTATGACTTTCCACTGACACACCCAGGTTGACGGTGCGCTATGGGGCTGCGTTTACCCAGAAATTTTCTTCCTCTATAGCCCCACACATTACTACTTTACTGGTACATGGGAAACAGGTAACATGCACAGAATGTGGAAGCTCAAACTGCTTGAAATGTGTGGTCTTATTTGCATTACTGAGGGTTAAACATGTCTTTTGGTCTTAAAGTGTGTGGGTGAAAGCTTCTCTAAATGTTGGAAGTGTTTGTTCACTAACTTTATCAGTTGTTGACTTAAATTTCTATAGCCCATCTATGTTGAGATGAAAGAATATAAATTCTTCCTATAGGTCAGTTCCATGGATGTCCTGAAATACAAGAAAATAGTTTTAACTTACATATTTTTCTCCATATAAAAGTTCCACATAAATTTTTACTTTATAGTAGAAAAAATGTCTTATTTATTGCATGTGCTATACTTTAAAAAAAAAAAAAAACCTGTTCTCCCTACAGTCAGATTTTTTCAGAAATGTGAAAGGATAGCAGTGCGAATTCCTTCCTCCAACACTCTATCAAGGAAACAAAATGCTGGTATTTCATGTTATCACTTCTTAAAATTGAGTACTAAGTGAGTTCCCTAATCTAGGTATTTAATTATCTAATACCAAAAGATACATGGCTTCATATGACTATAAAAATAGGTAGCATGTACAGTGATATCCTGAATCAAATTATATTAATGAAAAATAAAACTACCCACTTAATTCTTAACTTACTCTCCATCAAATAAATAGTCTCCTTCCTTTTCAAATTGGCAGTGGCACCAGTAGTGCTTTTTGGGATACTCTGGTGGCAGAGGTGAAGATGAGGAATCCCTCCCCAATTGTGGATGACCCCGTGTTCTAGGAAATTTCCACTGCTAGGTTCACTGTCTTGCACCCAGTGTTCCTTCCAAATTACTAGGCAAGAACCTAATTGTGCATATTTTTAAGTCCCTTCAGCCAGAAGCCCCATTTATTCATCACCTTTTAGATCTGTCAATGTCTGGCCTACTCTCTTCTTTGCCCCCAGGTCGGTTGTACGCTGCGCAGCAAGTCTTTTAAATAAAGTAGTGGACAGCCTGGCCCCATCCATTACTAATGTATTAGTGCAGGGAAAACAGGTAAGTATCTGATTTTCAGACTCTTTCTTGGTCACAGTCATAAAGGTTTCTGGTTAGGACCCCTTTTTTCGAACTTGGCAGGCCTTCGTTTCACAGGCCTCTCACAGGCATATTCATAACAGTTCAAGCCATTTCTACAAAAGGCTTCTTCCTCAAGCAAAATCTAGTCTTAAAGGTGCACAGTTCCCAAACAGACCTTCCTTCTTCCTTCTGCTCTTTAGATTTTTCAGCTTCTGTGTTAACTTGAGGTCAGTGAAGAAGCCGATGCAGGAAGCAGAATAGTAACTATAGGAGCACTCCAGACAGATTCAGGACAAGCAGAGCAAAGACAGTTGAATAGTAAAGAACACATTTGCCTTCTCCTTCACGTGAAATTCTTCTCCCCCTTAGAAATGCTGCTTCCGCAGGCCCCTGAAATTTTGGGACATCTCCTTCTGGCTCCTCCCACCTCCCAGGACCCGTTCTTGTTACCCCCTCCCCACACAGCCTTTTCCCATTAGCAGTGGTCCCTCTCGCCTCTGGTTTCTCATGACAGGCCTGTGATTCTTCTTACAGTCTGCCCTGACTCTCAGTTCATTTGAAAGTGCCTTTCATGCCAGGGCAGGCTGAGAAGCCCCTGGAGGCCAGGACCCAAGTCTTGTCCAGCACCTGCCATAGGGCACCCATCATAGGCTTGACTTAGAAGGACACTTGGCACGTATGTATGCTGATATATGGCTGCTTGATTTTTTTTGTTTGTTTGTTTCATTTTCCATAAGCTCTAATTACATGCCTGAATTACCATTTGGTTGGAATGGAACCTATCTGCTTTTTGTTTGGGAAAATGTGTGCTTCATTGTGCTTTCCTGACATATAAGATTTAATATATGAAATATTTTAACCCTCTTCAGCGGAATCTCCCAGTACTCATATCTTAGGATTCTTAATTCATTAAAACTGAAATTATTTCATCCTGGTATCTAACCTTTAGGATGTCAGAAAAATTACTTTATCCTATAGTCTTTAATAACAATGAAAAAAAGATTGTACTAATAAAAAACTCCTGAGACTAAGTTAACTCACTTTTTACATGTTATTTTCTCTGCTTTCTACGAATTATTAAGAAGAATAATTTTTAACCACATTCATCTGCTTAAATAGACCATAATTTATCCAGTACCTTTCCTCACCGCATAGTCTAGTCTAGACTCAGCCACCTCTGAAAGTAAAAGGGCTTTGGGAAGCTTTTCTTCCTTGGATTTTGACTCCTTCAGGGTGTCTAAAAATATCGCTAATTTTACTGATATGCACATATGAGAAGACTTTAGAGATCTTTGAGGTGACTGGCAGTAGGCAAGGACAGAGGTTAGCATCAGTCGAGTCCATTCTGAGATGCTCACTCTCTGCTCTCCATATCCTGGGAGTCTCAGAACCTAGCCTGAGACTGTGACTGGACCATTTACTCTCCATCACAAAACTGGAGTAGAAGATTGCATGTTCTGCTCTTTCCTCTCATCTCTGAAATGCGAGGGCCTTCTTTTTCCCAACTCTTCTAATTGTGTGCTGCATATGGAAGAGAGTTGGAGAGGTAGGAAAAATAAAGGAGGGGCCACAGACTCTCTGGAAGGCAAATACCAAGGAAAGAGGGAGGAGAGAGACCTGAGTATTCCCCTTGCCAACTTTAGCAACATTTTCTGTTTTGAATTTTCATTGCCATTTCCCTCTCTGCTTGTTCCTCCCCAGTCTGTGGGCAGCCTACTCTATTCCCTCCCAGGTATTTGAGAACTCACTAGGTGTCTAGCACTGTGCCAGGAAGATTGGGAGCTGTACTGCAACTATCTGACCTTGCACCTGCCTTTGAAAAGGTTACAGTGTTATTAAAGAGCAGAAATTTGCACATGAGATTATAAAAGAAGCAGAAAATATCTCTCAAACACTATGTTATGTAGACTGTACAGTAAAGTAAAACTATTCAATGTATTCTGATTTCTCTGGGGAGTTTCTAGTACTAAAGTCAGAATAATTTTATTTTAATAGTTATTTATATTCCTTCCCTGCTTTTATCCACTCACCTCCACTCCCCTAGCTGGGACCCTCAACCTGCCCTTATATTTTAGACCAGAGTGTGAACTATCATGAACTCCAGTGGGAGTCATGCTTTGAAAGCCATTTTAATAAATAGCAAGAACAGTTATTCTACCTAATTCCCTAGCTCACATAGAGTAATTTCAGCCTGCCAGTCATCCTGAGCCTTGAATTTTTTCTTTTATCTTTTAATAGCTAGAAAATTTTTACAATAAAATTCTGCCATTTCTAGGTAACTCTGGGTGCCTTTGGGCATGAAGAAGAGGTTATCTCTAATCCTTTGTCTCCAAGAGTGATCAAGAACATCATCTATTACAAGTGTAACACCCATGATGAGAGAGAGGCAGTCATTCAGCAAGAGCTGGTCATCCATATTGGCTGGATCATCTCCAATAATCCCGAGCTATTCATTGGTATGCTGAAAATACGAATTGGGTAAGTAGAGTACTTTGCATTTCCATAAAGAGAATTGTTCAGTTGCTTCTATCAAATGTGGTCCTTCTGGATGAAGTGCTATCCCAGGTCTGGTAGGCATTTAGGAAAATGAATCTTCCTCTGAGTCATAGAGGCAATGTCTGGTGACATGAAGAAATCACTATCAGTGGTTGGTCAATTCTTACTGTTTATTTTACCCCCACATTAGACATAGGGAAGTAAACCTATTTTCTGGCAAAATCAAGCTCTCAAGATTTAAAACAGCTCCGTCATTTTTAAAGCACATACAGTAATTAAGCACAATTCTTTAAAAATTTTCCGTAATTAAAATGGAAAAGACTTAAAGGAGGAATGATTTTCAGTAAAACTAAGTGTCATAAGGACACACAGATAAAATTTTGATGCTTTTATGAACATCCTGCCATATCTATGTTGAATTTTTAATCATTTAAAGCCATAAGTGTTGTGTTGGAAGAAGAAATTGAAAATCAGGCTATGGTGATGGTGAGTTTCCTTCAGTGAGAATTTCGTGGGGCAGTGTGATCCGCGCATTGAGCAGGTATCCAGAAGCGAGTACAGGACGTGACGGCCACCGTTCTGCTTGGTGACCTGAGACAAATGACTGAAGCTCTCTCACCTCACTGCATTGCCAACCTCATTGTTTCTTGTGAAAATTAGTCCAATAATGTTTTAAAAACCTACCATAACTGAATACACTATTAATGTTTCTCTTTTTTGATAGTACAAGGTTGTAAGCAGGTTCAGGAAGCTTATGATGGAATTTAGGGAAAACAAAAGATGGACTTTAGGAAAAACTCAATAGAGGAAAAAGATAGAGAACTTTTAATACTGAGCTTGGTTTATAAAATTCATGTGCTTTAGGATATGACCAAGTTTAAGAGAACCTTGTTTATTTGAAAATCCAGTCATGCACATGGAGCATGAAAGCATGTAGTAGTGCTCGTCTCCACTTATTTGTTAATGGAATGATGCAATTAATCAAATCAGAGTGTGGTACAGGTTGCCTTATAAAGGTATTTCTCTAAGCAGCATTCCCAGTAGGAATCTAAAGGGATATAAATATGAATAGCACAATGTTATTTTACTCAAAAGTCTACTGTGTAAACCATTTCCTCCTCTTTGTTCAGCAAAATAACCACTAGTATTTATTGAACACTTGGTTTTTCTTTCTTTTTTTTCCCCCCAAAATACATTATCTCCTTCATGTTGCATACTGGGCACCAAACAGAAAAAACAAAAGACCACTGCTGTCCATTTTACACTCTCCTACCTCCACCCTTTCCACCTCTGATAACCAAATTTCACTTTTCAGTGTAACTCATTTATTGTGGCTTTGTTTTGTTCATTTATCTCCTTAGTTTCCTAATTTTGCACATATGGGTGTAATCATCCAATATGTATCTTCCTCTTTCTAACTTCTCTTTGCGTAATTTTTCCAAGTTCCTTCCATTTTGCAACAGATGGCAAAATTTCATTTTATAGCTGAATAGTCTCTCAATGTAACATGATTATATTATTATATTAGTAGGCAATATTCTAAAAATGCTCACATATAGTACCTGATTAATCCATACAACAACTCCAAGGTAGGCACTAGGACTCCCATTTTAAAGTAAACAAACAGATTGAGAGAGCTTAGTTTTCCTGTTTTAGTTAAACCAGCAAATAAAAGAACTGGGATTTGTGCCCAGGTCTGTCTGAACTACATTTTTGTTCTTAAGTCTTAGGCTTTTTATGTGTGTTTTCATGTAAGCATACTATTATTTTCTCAGGGAATCAAGCCCTCCTGTTATTTCTAAGACCATTATGATCCCTTCTACATGATTTTGATTTATGAGCCATTTTGTATTCACGTGTTCATGTAACAGCTACAATGTGTGTTGGCTCAGATGTTTTTCTCTTTAGTTCATCACTCCTCCAATCTTGAATCAGTACAGCTGAGCATTTACAGTGCAGGGAACCCCAAGGAGCCTGAATAAAGAGAACTTAGCAAATATAAGAAATGAGATACTGTCCCTTCTTTCATTCATTAGTAGACCAAGAAATGGGGGTCATTTGGAACTTATTCTAAATTGCTCCTTGTATACTCAAGAGATACACATTGGGCCCTCCCCTGGTGGCACAGTGGGTTAAGAAACACACTATGAAACAAAACACAGCCACTGTAGCACAAGTTCGATCCCTACCGCCGGCCAGAGAGGTGACCCACATGGTGTGGCAGACCTCTCCTGCCTTGCCTTCTGCTCCCCACTCTGTCTCTGGTGGATCCCCCTGCACTTCTGGTCTGTACCCTAGTTCTTATATGAATAAATAAATCTTTAAAAAAAAAGAGATACACATTAAGAGTCTATGAAAATTCAGCAAAGTTAAGTAACATGAAGGTCATAAAAGCAAGAAACAGAATTTGAATCTATGGTTTATACTTCAGAGTTCATGCTTCGGTACTGCCTCTTCTTAGGGAGGCTGTCTCTGCTCTGTCTTTCTCATTGGACTGTGCTGATTTTGGGTCAGGAGTGTGAAAGTGTACCACAAAGGATAAAATGCCAGTAGCATTACGGTGACATTTGGTAATTTAGGATCTTCTGTCTGTGGCTTTTAAAGGATGTGTACTTTGGGATTTCTTTTTATGTACTACAAAACCTAGGAGTCCATAAAAGGAAAAAACAAAGAGAGAACTTAATTGTCCTGCTTTTTGCCTTCCAGTTCTAGGTTTGCAAAGACCTCTGACAAGCAAGAGAGAACTTAATTGTCCTGCTTTTTGCCTTCCAGTTCTAGGTTTGCAAAGACCTCTGACAAGCAACAGTCACCCTAGTAGTATCGATCCCATTCAGCCATACTTGACGTTTTCTCTTTAGGGCCCTATGGTGTGGTCTCCAGACATTTTGTACAGAAATTGTAATTCAAAATCTCTTTTGAATTCTCCATTGTCATCTAGCAAGGTTTCACTCCTCCATCACCTGGTGGAGCCTTGTGAAACATGGCAGACTGTGTACCCTCCTGTGCCCACTGTGCTCTTCCACCACATTTACAGAAGAGTTTTGGGACTCTGGATATCATATAGCTTCAGAAAATAGCAGTTATTGTATCTGTAGGTCTGTGATAGTGCCCTTCTGAAAAGGAAAAGAAATGCATTTTTGTATCTTATTAATATGCTTTTCTTGTATTTCATCCTTAATAAGCTTTACTGAGACTTCTGCTCCCTAAGTGACTGCCTTCCTTGCACATTAGTTTATTGCCAGCAGCAAGCACATACCCATTATATTTCTTTACAAAGTTTGCTTTGACTATCCCTGAAAGTTTTAGTTTGCTTAAATTGATGAATGAATCACTCATTTATGTAGTCCTTATAATGTTGATTGTAATTAAATAGATTAATAGTTCAGTGTGCCATTAATACCATATTCTTTCTCAAATGCCACTTTCGCTAGGATTAAATTTTCTTGTCTTAGTTATGGTACATCTTATCCAGAATTCCTTTGCACTGTATATATTTCTATTTCTCTGTTTAACCTTTCTCTCTCTCTCTCTCTCTCTCTCTCTCATCTTTCTCCCACTTTCTCTATGAAGTGTTTAGGTTTTTAATTTTTATTTACATCATTCACTGCTCCAGTTGCTTTAAATAAATACCACCATATTTCTTTTCTTTTTCCCAAGGTTAATCCTGCCAATGCAGTTTCTTCACTTTACTGCTATCGGGCACTCCAGTGAACAAAATTAACCTGCTCACAAGAATGGTATTCCAGTCTGATAATGATTTGATTTTCTGTCTCATTATTGATTTGTGCTCCAGCTTTCATGTTGAAATAGATCAAGTTCTTGACAGGCCCATTACTGTAAAGACCTCCAATCTGCAGCTTTCTGTGCTAGTTCTGTCAGTCAGGCTTTCGAAGGGGATACCCCTGCGGATGTGTTATCAAGCTTTTTGCATATTAGCTTTTCATACTGCCAAGACAGACCCTGTAAGGAATTATGATCCAGGCATGTCTTGTCTTCTAATACCACAACTACATCTGTGGATCACATATTCAATGCTTAGAGAGGGCCATCGATGTCCTAAGTACCAGTCTATAACATTACCTGTGGAGTACAGGAAAGGAGATAATTGTGGCTCTGAGTTCATTGGCATGATTTGCTCTCAGGGGTCTTTGCTTTTGACAGTTATCACAAGATAAGAAAGTGAGTTCTCCTACCTCACTCTGATATTAGATCAAGGAGTGGGTGAGTACATTGTTTTCCAGTTATCTGGTAAGACACTACATTATCAAATTGTCACTTCTTTGTATTAAATAGGTAAAAAGGTATTTTCTTACAACTTTTCCATCTTTCCTTTTATGGATTAATAAATTGCTTGCACAGGGTCACTCATTCACTAGTTTAACAGAAAATTTGGTAAATCATTTAACATCTTGAAATATCCTCAGAATAATTATTTAAAATATTGCTTCTTGTCTGGATCACTACTACTCTTTATGGTATTTTTTTCAGAAGATGTTGACCGTGCTGGTATACTGATGATGTCAGTTTTCATGTACTTCATTTTATATTTCCCTGCTTGATTGGGGCATATTGGAAAGAAAAATGTTGATATGTAAACCATATGATTACTAAACTCACCACAAGTTTTTGGAAGGATAGGCTTATTTCCAGGGTTTTACAGGAATACTAGTCCACAACTTCATACTTTTCCAGCAATGCTAAGGAATTCATTGTCCTCAAGTCAAACCTTGATACATATGAAGGTTGATCTAGCCAGTCATGTGTATCTGCCACTTTCTCATCTGCTTATTGTCAAATAGAGCATGCCCCTGGCTATTTAGACAGGCTGAATTTCTAAGAATCTGGCCCTTCATTCTTTTGACCTCCCACATTTGTTTACTTGTTGCTTTCCCTTTTGTGCATTGTCCTTTTACATTGGAATTATCAAATCAGATTTGGTGACTTTGTCAGCAACAATGAGATTAAGTAAGAAGTCAGATTTTCCCAGTCAAAGGAATTAATGCCATTTTTATTACTAGTTATAAAATAGGTGAAATAACTCATTTTCTTACCTGTGCTACTTATTTAGTAATTTACTTTCTATCTCAGATTGCTATATAGTAGTTTCTCTCTAAGCCTCGATTGTCTTTTTGTCATAATCCTTTGAAGAATTCCAAGCAAAAAAAATTAGATTGGCCAATATATTTTAATGAGTGAGTGTATTTTAATAATCTGACTATTTATACTCATTTTTCTTCAAATAAATGACAGAGTCACCTTCTTTGGTGGCTACTGACTGCAGTGTTTTCTATGATATGCTCATAGAACTGCTGAAATTGTATAAATTGTATAAAATAGAAGGAAGTAGTCTAAGGGAAAAGTTTTAGATTTCCATTTTTTGTTTATAGTGTAAAGATTTTAAAAGGTAAATGTGATAGACTATGTTTTAATAGCTCAAATGCTTGTAGGACTTTAAAAAGTAAGCATTTTAAGCATAAAAAGTTACTTATTTTAGAAGATGAACCTCCTGCAAATTGGATATGGCACTTGCTTAAGTAACTCTAAGACTTGAATGCAAATTCATATTACCTTCCATCAACTTGACATAGCAAATGAAAGGAGATTGCAAACATTTTTGTGATACTGTAATTTCAGAAAGCCTTTTAACATACATTGTCTTATTTGTTCCTCAAAATAATTCCATAAATTGAGCTGAACAAATTATAGCAATATACCCATTAAAAAAAAAAAAAACTTGCCAGTGGGATACAGCTGGTAAGTGACAGAACTGGTTTCAGAATCTGTATTGTTTTTTTTTTTTTGCTTTTCATTATGAAAACTTTCAACATGTAGTAATGGGATAATTAGGTAAACACCCTTATGCCTATTATTTAAATGGATGTAAGCAATTGTTTCTAATTCACATTGGCTATAAGTGCTTGTCTTTTTATTAGCAGCCATTTTGACTATCCAATTCTTACTCAGATTTCTCTGATTGTCCCCAAAATGACTTTTTAAATAAAGAATCAAGATACAAAACAAAACATTCATTGTTACATTCCTTAAATCACTTTAAATCTAGAGCCATAACTCCCACCTGCACTTTAATTTTTATGCTATTGACTTGTTGATTTTGAATTCTTTATATTTTTAATTTGGTGTATCTTTTACTTTTACACCAAACTCCTTCAAATGTAAATTTTAAGTGTTAAATAAGTAATGAAGGAAAAAATAAATAGAAGACAATTCAGTCTAACCGGTCAATATAAACATAGTTGTCTTTTTTTTTTTTAATTTAAAGAGAAGTGCATGGAACTCTTAATAGTTGCTGTGTAATGTTGCTGAGTATCAGTTTCACAAGCCAGCTTAATTTCAAAGCATTCAAAGTAACTATGTCCTTTTGACTTTTATGACTGTATGTCATTTTTATTTAATACAGCTAATAATAATGACAAACTAATAAAATTCTAATTTTTCTCAGTAGCATAGCTTTAGTATAATTTTTCTTTTTAACTGATTAAAGAAATACAAATTATAAACATTAATTCTTCACATGTCCTATTGTAAAAGAAATTGTCATATTTGTTTTGTTGTTTATAAACACTTTGTCATCTTTTTTTTTTCTTTCTTGTTTTCTTTTTTTATATATATTTGACATCAGTTGTGGTCCCCATGGATTTCCCACCATCATTTCACCAGTGCACCATCACCTCAGTCCCTTGTGATCAGAAACACTTTGTGTGTGTGGAAGGGGAGGGAATGGAATGAGAGCAGAAAGAGCACAAGGGCCTTTGTCATTTTTATTGTTCTTAAAGATGTAGTTTTTGGAGTCAATGCTTTGGAGAGTGGGGTCCTTGGGTTCATTCTGGGAAAGGTTTCAGCAGAGCTCCCCTTTCAGTGTCTTAAGGCAAGTTTCCCAGATGAGTTTCTCCATGAGACAAGAGACATTGGTTATATTTAAAGAGCAAGTTTATTGGAGAAAGGGACAGAGAGTAAAGGGCACTTGCATAGACATAAGCAGGCAGAAAAAGCTGTGGCTTTGCAGGGGCAGTGTTAGGGTTTTTTTTTGTTTGTTTGTTTTGTTTTATTATTAATTATATTTGACATCATTTGTATTCCCCAGGGAGTACCCACCACCATTCCACCCGTGCACCATCACCTCAGTCCCTTGTGCGCTTTCTGCCCTCATCCCCGTCTTTGCCCTCCCTTCCTTCACCCCCCCCTCCCCATGATCCCTTTGGTTTATCTTGGCTTTTTGGTCTTGTTGAGTTTTTTGTTTGCTTTTGGTTATAATTGCCCAATTCCTTGAGCTTATTTTTCTTTGCTGTTGTAGTTGTTGCTCTTTCATATTCCTCTTAATAGTGAAGCCATCCGATATTTTTCTCTTGCCTTCTGACTTGTTTCACTGAGTATAATTCCTTCTAGTTCCATCCATGTTTCTATAAATGTCCCTAGTTTCTCATTTTTGGTTGCTGAATAGTATTCCATCGTGTATATGTACCACATCTTCTTGATCCAGTCATCTACTTTTAGGCATTTGGGTTGTTTCCAGGTCTTATAAATAGTGCTGCAATAAACATAGGCATACAGGTGCTCTTTTGGATCAGTGTTTTTGTGTCCTTTGGGTAGATTCCTAGGAGCGGGATTGCCGAATCACAGTCTTCCATAATGGTTGGATTAGCTTGCATTCCCACCAGCAGTGTACCAGGGTTCCGTTTTCTCCTTTTGGTAGGTAGGGGCTCATCTTTGTGAGTGGTTAAGTTGTTGCCAATTTTGGACAACTATGCAGAACCAGAAAGTGACCTGAGATTCCACAGTGGGCAATCTCCATATCTTTACCCTTAGGTCTGTTCTCCCAATACTCCGTACAGCAATCTGATACCTGCTTGGGTCTTATGCCTTGTGATAAAGCACTGGCACTTAGGATCTTGATTTCTATAACTGGGTTTATGGGCCTGTTTATCCTCTCTACCTCACCTCCTTGTGTGCTAGTCTTGAGATGCCTCCTTTAGGTTTTCTATTCTTTTCCTCCATTATTACCAGTGAGCAGATATTAAATATTTAAAAAGAACTATCAGTGGTAATATAGCAATATGTATGTTTTTAAATTATGTGCCATCCTTGTATATCTCTCAGGCCTCTATTAACTATCTCATTGTTTGTAGCACATACTTTGCAGTTAACTAGTAAACTAAACTCCTAACTTTCCAAAATGACAACAAATTCCTCCTAAAAGTGAAGCCATCTGATATTTTTCTCTTGCCTTCTGACTTGTTTCAATGAGTATAATTCCTTCTAGTTCCATCCATGTTTCTATAAATGTCCCTAGTTTCTCATTTTTGATTGCTGAATAGTATTCCATTGTGTATATATAACACATCTTCTTGATCCAAAGAACAACAACTACAACAACAAAAAAGAAGAAAACAAAAAAAAAACCCAAATGACAACAGATACAACAACAGTCGGGGAGTAGGTAGGAAAAAGAGATAAGCGTAGTCTTAGAAAAAGGCAGTGAGATTGAAAGAGCCACAGAGGGGGCCACTTTGCCTTGTTGACCCTGACGTGGCCCAGCTGGCAGGGAGTTATGCTAACTCTGTTATAAGTGGGAAGACATTTAAGTCATCCCATGAAGTACTGATGGGGCCCGTAGATGCTGAGGGGCCCTGGAGGTTTATGACTATGCAGGAAAGAATTAATGGAGTCAGTATAGGTGAATTAGAAATGAAACCTTGTGTCTTAAGGCTGCTGATAGAGATACTTGCATAGTTTAAGGGGGCAGGGCCCACAAATGGGATTAGGTTCTGACCAGCTCTGTTTAATACAACCACTGGGCCCTATCATCCCCTTGGTTGAATAACGTAGGGGCATTTAACAACTAGTGTGAGATAAAGGTCAAACCAATAGAGCTTGGGTGTGAGATAAGGACTAAACTAATAGATGTGGGTCCCTTTGTTCTGGAATGTGCATAGCTGTTTTTCCAAAGTTACTGGATGGGGAAAGAGGGAGGTTGCCATCTTTGGCATGCTCCTGTTCCACCAGCCTTGGCTCAAAGAAGGCCTTCAATCTTCTGATTATACCCACCTAATCTTTTCATCTCCATATCTGCAGTAATGCTGTGGGTTGTATTTTAAAGATGTATATCAAGAGAAAGATGACATATTTGGGTACAGTAACTTTAGATCATTGTTGTATCTGGAAATTTCTCCAGTGAGCTCACTACACAGCCCCCTTTGGGAGGTTGACAGAAAGGGTGAATGAAGATACATTCTTTCCAGATGCTGAACTCTACAGTCTCTGCCTATTATTCAGTGTTCAGCAAAGGATTTAAGAGGACAGGAATTTGCTGCATAAAACTGATTCCTTAGCTTTTCTTAATGATGTGTAGAGTTCTGGTCCACTAAGGTACAGTGTCATTCCCAGGATTTTCTTTGGTTTGTATAACTACTTTGTGTGACTTATTTCCTTAGAATACAGTAAATGAAATGAGAGGAAGCTCTAAAAATAGTTATTAAAAGCTTTTCAAATAAAAAATAGAATTGATGACACATAAAATGATTAAATATTTTAGGCATTTCTAGACCTATAATTATACTACATTGGAAAACACCAGACATACAAATAGCACTCAATAAGTGCTTGTATAAGTAATCATATTAAAACTCTTTCTATCATGAAAAATGCTTTATGAACAGTATTTAAGTATTCTTAAAGAGTATATTTTTTTTAAGAATAGTTACATGAACAACAATTGAATATAAAGGAATAGATTCTTCTGAAATCTGTTGGTTAAAGTATGTTCTCTAATATATTAATATAATTAAGCTATAACCAACCGTGACCCTGTGTGTCAAAGGCATGTACTTCTCCTCTCTCCCTTCCCATTAGGGAATGCTGGCAAAGTAAAGGTAATAGGTAAAAAAATGCTTGTGCTTTCTGGTAAAGAATTATGTATATAAAAGCCTATCTTAGCCCATAACTTAAATGAATCATTTTTATTGCATTTGTCCATACATAGCTCTAGTATTTTATTGTTTTTTTAAATACTTATTTAAAATCTTTAAAAGCTGGGGTACAGGCCAGAGTTGCGGGAGGTGAGAGGATTCACCAGAGACAGAGTGGAGAGCAGAACAGTCAGGTCTACTGAAATACACTGCTGAGGGGAGCAGCAGGCAAGGCAAGAGAGGTCTGCTGTGGCCATACGGGTTCCCTCTCTGGCCAGGGATCCGCTGCTGTGCCGCGGATGCTTCACAGTGCTCAACCAGCTGTACCGCCAGGGAGTCCGGGATCTAGTATGTAAAAACAAAACAAAAATAGTATGACAGCTATTTGTGGACAGCATAACATGATACCGAATTGTAGAATTTCATTTGATAAGAACCTAAGTAAATGTAAGTACTTGGCTGTTTTATTACCTAACCACATACAAAAGCCAGTCTCATTTTTAAAGAGTCTGATCATGTCACATAATCTTGGTGGAAGTAATTATATCTATGAGTCAGGAAACTGAAGTGGCCTTTGGAAGGGTCAGTGCTATGAGGGCACTGCCATGAGAAGTACAAGGTGCTTTTCACGGGTTACGCATTCATGCGTTCCCTCTCGTTTCTTCAGGTGGATCATCCATGCTATGAAATATGAACTACAGATTCGTGGTGGAGACAAACCAGCCAGAGACTTATATCAACTGTCACCTAGTGAAGTCAAACAACTCCTACTGGATATTCTCCAGCCCCTACAGAATGGAAGGTAAAAGGGGTCCTTTGTTAACCATATGACCTCTGGATTTACACTAGCATCATGACATTGACATATATTTGAAATTCATAAGATATCAATGAGAAGTGGAATGCATCAAAGTATAAGCCTGTTTATTAAATAGGCTGTGTACATAAGGATTTTAATTAAATATATATTAAGTTTTCATTTTGTGTTGATTTGACTTTTACAAACTCTTAAAGTCTAGTTCTTTAAATGTTTCTCAGTTTTTATTGTTATTCTGCAGAGTATAATACTTTTGGTTAATTCCCTTTCTGAACCTTAATTGTACTCACCATCTCATCCAAATATTTTGGCATAAAGGTTTGAGTTTGGTTAGTGTTACTTAAATATATTGCCTGTGACTCCATCTCTAATGAATTGAAGATTATTTTTCATAATATATTTATGGAGGCAAACATTTATTGAACACTATGTGCCCAATATTTTCCAAGGTATTATAGTTAGTTACTTGCCTAGAAATGGCTAGAAAAGAAGTGTTCTTAAAACATAGATTTGAACAAATGGAAAAGTATCCTTGTGCTTATATATCAAACACTCAACATAATGAAGATGCCAATTATAAATTCAATGCAACGCCAGTGAAATTCCACCAAGCTGTTTTACAGAACTAGAAAAGTTAATACTAAATATGAAAACACAAACATACAGGATATCTAGAAAAACATAAAAGGACTTTCCCTAGCAGACAGTAAAGCCTTCATTATTAAAAGATGCTGGTATATGAACAAATAGGCCAGTGGAACACAATAGAATATCCAGAAATAGTTCCTCAAGTACATGGGAAAATTTAATGTATAATAAAGGTAGCATCTCAAATTACTGAAACAAGGATAGACTTTTAAAATAAATATTGATAAGACCACTAGATTGTCATTTCAGAAAATACAAAATCAAATCCATACTTTATATCATTTATAAGAGCTCAAAAATATTATAGAGATGTGTCAGAAAGTTACTGAAAATAATTTGTAGAAGGCTCAATGACTAAAGCTGAAACAGCTTGAGCAAAAACCAAATAATGGTAGTACTGGATTATAGTCCACAGGATAAATATCCAAGAGTCTATACTTATAAAAATAGATAAATGTGAGAAAAGGGACACATCCTATAGTAGAATTTTGATTAATAATTGTAGATGGAGTGATGGAACTAGAAATTCACCAGTAGACTAATACCACAGTTACAATTGTATAGACAGGAGCCATGAATTGATGCTAAATTTAATGGATGGAAGTATGATTAGTAATGGGCATTTTGCATAATTTCAAAGTATTTCCACTTAAGATACTTTTTAACTGTAAAAGGAAAAGTAGTAACTTTAGAGTGAAGAAACAGTAGACTCTGCCTTAACCAATGATCAAGGTTAACATCACCAGTAATAAGACACATCACATACTTCCTGATGTGATGACCTGAAAAGGGCACAGCTACTTCTGGGTATTCCTGTAGAAATATATATGTCAAGCCATGAGAAAATAAAGGAAAATTCTACACTGTAACTTGCATTTCTAAAGTGTTAAAGCCATGAAAGATAAAGAAAGATGGAAGAACTATCACACAGCACAGGAGCCTGAGGAGATATGGCAACTGAGTACACTGTGGGGTCCTAGGTGGAATCCCTGTGCACAAAACAAGGAACTTAGTGGTAAAGTTGGTGAAATTTGAATAAGGGTCATTAGTCAATAGTATTATATCAATTTTCTTCCTCTCTTTTTGATATTGTGCTGTTGGTTATGTTAGGTAACAAAAATGAGGGAAGCTAAGTAAAGCATATGTAGGGACATTACAACTTTTTTTTTTACTAGTAAATTTAAATTTTTTCAAAATAAAAAGTCAGAAAATAAAGATAAAAATTTTTCTAAAATAATTCCTCACCTCTATTGTGAATATTCACACATTTCTACTTTTTAAGTTCTAAGCAAGCATCTCCTCTTTCAGCGCTAACCATGACTTCACAGAATTCTGGAAGCATCTTTTTATTATTGCCAAAGGGATAGGAAAAGATGAAATTCATAATAGTGTCAGGTGTTCAGTCTGCACAACCATTACCCAAAGTCAAGCATCACCACACAACCCCTGCCTCTCTGGGCTTCTCTCAGCCTAGCACTGAACCAGCCATAAGGTTCTGAGCTGACTAAAAGAAACAAAGAAAAAAAGACACCTCTCTCACTTTTTAGTGATAAAATCTTATTGTTTCTCTTCCACCAGAACAGAAATGTCTTTTTCCATTTACTATATTTTGCATAGCTAGTTTCTTTTCTTTATTTAATCAATTATATTTGACATCATTTGTATTCCCCAGGGAGTACCCACCACCATTCCACCCGTGCACCATCACCTCAGTCCCTTGTGCGCTTTCTGCCCTCATCCCCGTCTTTGCTCTCTCCTCCTTCCCCTCCCCCCATGGTCCCTTTGGTTTATCTTTGACCTTTTGGTCTTGTTGAGTTTTTTGTTTGCTTTTGGTTGTAATTGCCCATTTCCTTGAGCTTCTTTTTCTTCTTTTTTTTTTTTTTTGTTGTAGTTGTTGCTCTTTCATATTCCTCTTAATAGTGAAGCCATCCGATATTTTTCTCTTGCCTTCTGACTTGTTTCACTGAGTATAATTCCTTCTAGTTCCATCCATGTTTCTATAAATGTCCCTAGTTTCTCATTTTTGATTGCTGAATAATATTCCATTTTGTGCATAGCTATTTTCATACCTAAAAATATTGGTTATGGCACATCTCCCTTATGGCTGACAACACATTTCATTTTGCTGCCCTTTATAGTACCAAATATTAAAAATGTGTATTTGTTCACATCTTCAGCTTTTGGATGAATATACTACTATGTCATTAGTGTGTTCTTTTAAGTTATGAAAATGCTTTAACTTTAGCAGTTTGTGAATAGAAGTATTATATCTTTAACATTTAATACTTGATCCATCAAAAGAAGAGTTCTAAAATTTTGGCTTATTACTGCATTCTAATTATGACATGTAAAAATTTTGTAGCTGATTTTTCAGCAGTGATACTTAAGTCATATTTTTTTATATTTTAATTATTTTTTCCTTTATTTATATATATTTGACATCAATTGTAATCTCCATGTATTACCCATCACCATTTCACCAGTGCACCATCACCTCAGTCCCTTGTGTTCTTACCTGCCCTCAACCTTTTCCCTTTCCCCTCCCCACCAAATGTCCCTAATTTGGTCCTTGTCTTTTGTTTTTTATTTTATTATTATTATTATTGTTGTTGTTGTTGTTCTTATTCTTTTCCTTGATCCTTATTTGTTTACCTTATATTCCTCCTAGAGGGGAAACCATCTGGTATTTTAGTTTTGCCTTCTGACTTATTTCGCTGAGCATAATCCCTTCCAGCTCCATCCATGTTCATATTTAAATAGAGAAATTTATAGATTTAAAATAAGGTCATTTCATTAGATACTTACGCCTTTTTTGAGTTTTTTTCAATTTTTCACTCATTTATCAAATGTTGATTAAGCACCATTCCAGGAGCAGTATATAGGAGCGATTAAACTATGTGATTTCCATACCTTTGTGGAGCTTACATTTAATTGTATGTAAAGGCCACATAGACTTATTTTGAACTTGAGTGTTCCTGTGTTTTTCAGTGGAGTTGCTTTGCATCTTAGAAAGTCATTTACTCACATAGTGAGCAGCCCTATGACTCACTAGAGAATAACATTTTGTATACACAGTTTTTTAAAGTCTTGGGGATTTTCTCTTTCCTTGCAATCTCTGTTTCCACTATGAAACATTTAGTAACCTCTGTAGCACATGGTTGATATGCATCATTGATGAAGTTGACTTTCATTGCTCACCCAATTGGAACAATTAAACCATATTGAAAGCCCTGCTTTCTACCAGAACAGACTTGTTTTTCAGCTCTGAGTTATTTTCCTTTGGCCTACAGATGTTGGCTGAACAGGCGTCAGATCGATGGGTCTTTGAATCGAACTCCTGCTGGGTTCTATGACAGAGTGTGGCAGATTCTGGAGCGCACACCCAATGGCATCATGGTAGCTGGGAAGCATTTGCCACAGGTACAGCTCCCTCCTGTTATGTCACCAAAAAGGACCTCGAAAGGCGAATCTACCTTCCCACCCCACATTGCAAATAACCTGTCTGCTCTTTCCTTTCTCTAAGAGTATTTAAAACAGGGAGGTGGGAGGAGGGATGAGTTCTCAGGAAAATAAGAAACCTAATCAGCTGAATTATTCTGGAATATTCCCCAAAGTGAGTTACTTTTACTTTTTAATTTTAGTACCCCTTTACACAAAATCTTTGATATACCAAATGGATGTATTTCTTAAAAGTTGTATTTAATCAAAACAATCTTTTATATTATCATATTTCAGATGTTTCAAGAAAAGTTCTCTATTTAAAGGATCCATATGACCAAATCTTTTGCCAAACAAGCTGTCCTTTCTATGGTTACTTACTCATGGATTTGGTGTTTCTTATATTAGCATCACTATAAGTGGCGGGATTCCTTCCTCCCACAGTGAAGGGCCATGCCAGGGACCTCACAAACAGTAATATATACATGAAAAGACAGAACCTAACCATGTCTAAGAAGCAAGGTGACTTAGTAATGTTATAGACAAGGAAACTGAATGTGAAGATGCAGTAACTTTTTAGGTTATTAGACAGTTGCTTATTTTACTCAAGATGTAACTTACCTTTGGTCCAAATGAATTAGTGCCCCCTCCTTCGGATGGTTTCCCAAGTTATATAAACTGGTCTTCTTCTTCAGTTTGATTATCTAATCTAAATCATTCTACTTATACACAAAAATTAGTAACTATGCCTTTGGAAAATAAGGGTACTATATTATATTTGTTTCTAGTTTCTTGTCAAGCAAGTTTTTTTTGATGGTCTTTATAAAGTATCTTAAATATGTACATGCACACACATATTGCTTACATGTATGTTGAGTATTTCTGAAAGGACCACAAGAAATGGATAGTATTCTTTTGTTTTTGAGAAAAGGAACTTTGAATCTGGAGGAACAGGCTGGGTTTTTCACTGAAAACCCATTTTTTATACTTATTTTTAAAAGGAGGCTGTTTAGTATGTACTTCTAAAGATTCAAGAATTTTTATACCATCCTACCTCCTTCACTAGTAATTATTTATTGAATCCTTTCATTAATTCCCTAAGCAAGATGTTTACTTCTAAAATTTAAATAAATGAGTACAGATTTCTTTCTCATTGTCTTTCTCCTTCTTTTATATAAAGTACACATGCAGCTCTGACCAGAAGGGAACATGAGGGGAGAACGTGGGGTATCCGTTTCTATAGGAGACTGTAGAAGTTCATAAGCTTTTCAGAGTGCATTCTGATTTTGAGGTTAAGCCTGTGAATAATGAAAGGTTGGAGATTTAGGAAACTTCTCAGCCAATTCTGGGTCTTCAGGCTTTCCACAAGGGGTATCTCTTGGCTTTACATATATTTGGTCCCCTGGTCCACCTCCCACTCTAGATATACCGAACGTTTTGAAAACTGTAATGAAAGCCTTACCTAAGTGTGCTTCACACCAGGCATGACGTCACAAAACAGCTTGTTCCTGTGTGGCTGTGGCCGCTGTCCTCTTTAATCCTGGAATCCCTACTTTGCAGCTAGAACTGTTGAATTCTTTTCACCTTGTATAAATTACCACAAAACTCAGAGTCTTCTTTCTTTTGTTTTGAAAACCCGTTTTAAAAAATTTCCAAATCTGGAACATGTATTACTTTTAAAAGTACTCTCCATACTATTAGCAAGCTGCTGAGTGGCTGTACTTGATTGCAGCACAGGCTCTCGCCTGTCCCAGACGATCTGTGGTTGCAGTTACGGTGTAGCTGGTCACCTGTGAGCAGAGCACAGGCCCCACTCTTTATCTTCCACTGCTTCTGGGAGCACCTGTCTGCATAGTGGACTATGGCAACCTTTTCACAGCTTCTTCCTCAGCCCCACTAACAGCTGGCAGATTTTCATTTCATTGGCTGAATGTCTGGGCCACTTACATTAACATCCTCTCTTTGCTAACAAAAATAAGTAACTGTGAAGTATTTGTATGTGCCTAGCACTTTTCTAAGAGTTCCTTTAATCCTCAGAACAATTTTCTGAGGTAGGTACTTTATTATTTCCGTTTGACAGACGAGGAACTGGAAGCATAGCTAAGTGATTTCCCCCAGGTTTCACACCTAAGCAGTAGCTGAACTGAAGTGTGACCTCTTGGCAGTTTGACCTCTGAGCCTTTCCATTTAATTTTTCTACTATACTGCTTACCCCAAGTCCCTCAGAGAGCAGGAAATATGGCAAGCTTGATATCTTTTCTCTAGGCTTAATTCTAACAGATGCGTAGCAGCTAGGTTGACATGTTAAATAAGACATTAAAAGGAAATTGATGTAAAACCACAAAAGTTTCTTCCATTAATTCCATTACGGTACAGCAAATTATTATAATTACTATATTTAGCAACCAGACTTAATTTTCCCTAAATTAACTGTAACCTATCTAACAATGTGTTGGATTGTATTGAATATAGACTATAGTATACAGCCCATATAGAATGGAGGACTTAGACATTATTAAACAGACAATACATGTGCTGTCATTTGGCTGAAAGGGAACATTCCTTCTGATCCTCTTGAATTGTAAGTAAATACATGTAGCTCTGAGATTATGATTAAGTTCAGTGTAAATCATCATTGAGATAAAAGCAGGTAGGTATGACTCATCAGCTCTGCATCTCTGGCAGTAATTCTGGTAACTCCAACTGCTTTCTACTTTACAAACTCAGATTTGTAAGTAGTCTTCCCTACCATCTTCAAGGGTTATTCAGAATACTATGCCCATATTTGGGTTTAGATTTGAGTTTATTTTCTGCTTTCATTTAGTTTGTGTAAAGTGAATTGGGATCTATGTAATACTCTTGTTTTAAATGAAATATAAAGGCTGAAACTGATAAAATTCTTTTTAGTTTTGCTTTTTACTGTTTGCTTTCCATTTCTGTAGATGATATTGTTTTTGCTTATTTGTATGCATTTTGGTGCTGCCAGCTCAGCAAGGACCTGCACCAAAAGTGATAAGAAGTCAATACCTAGTAACTTACATGCTTAGTCTGACAGCGAGCATAACTTCTTATGTTAATTCTGAAGGCAATATGTACTTTATTTGTTGCTTCAATTTTTGACTGTTCCTTTTGTATATCAATGTGAATTTCTAATATAGTTCTCTCCCCTGAAAAAATTAATATAGTGAAGATAACTACAAAAAACAAAGGTTTAATTTATCATAGTAGTCAAGCGGGTTGGCTTCAGTAGCTTGACACATATAAAATTCAGGTGTATAGTTGAAAATGTTCTCTATTGCTTTATAGGAACTGAAAAGGTTATTGATTAGAAAATGAAATTCCTCTGTTAAGTGGGAGCCGAGCGTAACAATGCAGCCTGTTTATGTTATTTCTTTTAGCAACCAACCCTGTCAGATATGACCATGTATGAGATGAATTTCTCTCTCCTTGTTGAAGACATGCTGGGGAGTATTGACCAGCCAAAGTACAGACAGATCATCGTGGAGGTTTGTGTTAAGAAATATAAATTGTTGAAGAAGTGCTTTCTATCCATATCTGCTATTTGAAAACTAGTACAAAGGAAACTGCTCAGGACATCAGTCATGCCCCTCCTCACCTACCCCAAATCCCTCCCAGCTGAGTCCTGGAGAAGTGCCAGCCTTGCCTGGCATCAAGGCACCTCATGGTGCACCAGAAGGAGCGACTTTTTCCTTTTTGGTTTCTAGTTTTTTTATTTTCACAGAAATAATTCATGACTAATAGAAAGTTTCAATAGTTCAGAAAATTATAGAAGGGAAAAAAAGTCCCTTACATACTAGTAAGATATTTTGAGAAACACCTTTTCTCATCTCTCTGTGAACAGAACAGACATGTAATATTGCGCTGTGTCGTCAGTGATTTGTATCAATAGAAGGGTAGCTGCTAAAGTACATGTTCTTTTGCCAAGATAGAGAATCCCAAAAAAGAATTAATTTAACCTATAGTTATCTTCACTTTGTCTTTCTCTAGGAATGTCTCCATCAGACTTTGTGTTTCTTAAGGGTAGATGATATATATTACTGATACAGAAAGTCTCAGTGGATGCTGAACTGGAATGATACCTAAAATCCAGCCCATCTGTCAGAGCTAACCATGAGCCTTCTTGCTACTGGATCAGGATTTGTAAACAGTATCCCTGATCAATTTCATAGCATGTGGGAATGCGCTGAGGTGGGAGAAGAGACAGGAAAAGATGGGTTTATTAAAAGTTCAAGTCTTCCTCTTGCTGCTGGCCTTTCCATATCTGGTGCCCAGCCCAGGGGTCCTTCCTCTCAACCAAAATGAGGTCATTTCTTTGCCAAATAAATTCTCCTTTAGAACTAGAGCAAAACTTTGTATTCTCCTGGGTAAAGCCCTGCCCACAAGGTCTCCTGCAGTTTGACTCCTGGATTTTACTGAAGGGGTTTGGTTTCCGTTAGTTCTTTCAGATCCTACTTGGAAAGCATTACCATAAAATAGTCAGTAAGCTTCCCAAATTGGGAATTATGAGGTGTGTTCCCTGTTTCATGTACAAAGAGAAAGTATAATCATCACCAAGTCTTTACCAAACACCGTATGCCTCAGACTCAATCTTTACATATAAAAGTTTATCATTTGAGATAAATGTGTGGATAGACCAAAAACAGGATGATGCATTAAACTAAGATGGTTTATACAGAACAAATAATACTCATACAGAGAGCAGAATGAGGTGTATTTCTTAAAATACAACCATCCCCTGAGAAACAGCTATGGTGTCATGGAATTTTGGGGGTGCTGACTTCCAAATCATTTGATCTTAGCCTAGATCCAGTTTCCACTGAACTCACCTGTAGCTTTGATGCCTTCAGCCTGTCATGTGGCAGCCTCTGCTCCACTAGACATGGGTTTCATTGTCCTTCAAAAAAGGACTGATACCCAAACGCCAGAAATAGTTCAGACACTTGGATGAATAGAGTGCTGTGTACTATGTACTGGGTTAGGAGAGTCATTTTCTAAGTTACTAGTTTTAGTGACTAAAACATTTCTGTACAACTTCAGGGAGGCACTCAATGGTGAAAAATGCAGTGTCCAAGAACTTATGCTACTAGTTTGAAAGATCAGGGAAGAGTCTACCCGTAGATAATTCTAAATCCTCTAATTGTATAGAACACACTGTGAATAAGGAGGTCATCCATCAATCTGATTAAAGAATGAAAACAAGTCCAGACTCTGTCACTTTTTTTTTATTAAAATATTTTAAAATTTACATATACTTGCCATTAATTGTAATCCCCATGTATTCCCCATCACCATCTCACCAGTGCACCATCA
>JAGFMF010011914.1:805520-820073 GCA_019455555.1 Galemys pyrenaicus | reverse complement strand
CAGGTGTCCCCAGTCTGTCCTTGTCTCCTCATTTTTGGTTTCTGTGTCTTTATTGCTGTTATTGTTATTATTAATATTGTTCTTATTCCTTTCCTTGACTCTGTCACTTTTATGGATCATATAATTAACTTTCAATGTCTGTTTCTTCTAGTTACTAATGGTTGTGTCCATTGTACTGGAAAGAAACCCTGAGCTAGAATTTCAAGACAAAGTAGATCTTGACAAACTGGTGAAAGAAGCATTTCATGAATTTCAAAGAGATGAGAGTCGACTGAAGGAAGTTGAAAAACAAGTAAGTAGAGAAAAGAGTTCTTTGAGAAATTTTCTTACTGTCTCAATTCTTCAGAATATTCCTAATCTCTTATTTAATTTACAAAACATATACATGGTATACAAAATAAAGTAGTTGAGGACCAAGGGAAGTCTGAAATATTTGAAAAGTTGTTACTTTTTAGTTAATTACTAGTCTCTTCAACTATGAAATTCTGACTAAAATGAAATTTAAGAAGAGATAAATTTCTTTTATATAGTTAGCAGTTAAAATGTGTTTTATCAGGGAGGTTCTAGAGATTCTAGAAGGCTATAAAATTAAATTCTGGGGAGGATGGGACTGCGTAATAGACTTCATCAATGCTGGTCCCACCTGAGGTATTCCCTTCCAGGCTCTTAGTTTAATATTTTATGCTTATCTCTGAAAAGTTTCCTTAAGTAAATAAAAATTATCAGCAACTAAGAGAATACTAAAAGTGCCTCTCTTTGTTTTATTTGCTGAGAAAATGCCTCAGGAAAATAAAAGAGATGCTCAAGAAGCTCCTATTTCCATGAGGAAATCTTCCTGTGAATTTATCCACCCCACCCACCCCCACCCCAGGCTGGTACTGATTTTACCTGGCAATTCTTTATAAACAAAAAATCAAATGACTTGCTTACTGTTTCCTTTGGTAGGATGACATGACTGCCTTTTACAATACTCCTCCACTGGGGAAAAGAGGAACCTGCAGCTACTTGACAAAGGTGGTGATGAATTTGCTGCTGGAAGGAGAAGTCAAGCCAAGCAATGATGACCCATGTCTGGTTAGCTAGGGGTGAAGGCAAAAGAAGCTCTGTTAAAACTCATTTTTAAAAAGTATGTTAAGGTTTGTGTTGCAGCTTATTAAGGCAGCTGTTAACATAAGGCTAAGTATGCTGGTGATGTCACTGCCATGCCCTTGACAAAGTTATTGGGCCTGTTGCACACTGTAGCCAACCCAAAGGTAACAGTATTTTTAATTAGATGGAAAGCAGTTCTTAAGATCATGCCAACTGCAATAATAATGTTTACTGAACAGTAGAAATAGTTTACAAATTGGAAGTTCACTACTGCATGCATGTTTAATGATCAAATAACTCATCAAAATAAATCATTGCTCATTACACTAAATTCCCACCTACTGCCATAAAAATGAATTTGCCAACTACTAATGCATACTGGGGATGAAAAGGTATTGAAGGAATGGTGAACATTGTCTTGTAGTGCATTGCCATGCTAGAAGAAAATGTCAATATGCCTCAAAAAGCAAAGTCAGCCAGCTGATATTTTGATTCTCAGAAACTGCATCATTTTAATATTTTAGTAATTGGAGCTATTGTATAATTTTCACTTTATAAACAAGACTGTGGCTTTGTTTTTGTATTAACCATAGGATTGGATTAAAAGACAATATAATAAGTCTATACCTTGTCAAAGATTGACTTTGAATTTTACTAAAATTAGAGCATGAGTAAGATTATTCAGGAATATGGACTGTTAACAGTTTTTACTAGTAAATATAAAATTAAAAGTCATTCAATTTTATTTCTGTTTTAATGAATATATCTGGACACGTTCTTTGTTCTCAGGTTTGTGGTATTAAGTTTATTATTCCTGAATGTTTTCACTTAATTGATTGGAAATGAAATGGAGGAGAATCTATGGTACTTATCATTATGCATATTTTGCTGCCAAATTTGCTCAATAAAAATATAAAGTGGATTAAGCATTTGACTTTTGTAAATATATTTCTTTACTGAATGTTACAATGTCGCGCATTAGTTTGAGTACTGGCCCCAAAGAGAGTCATTTTTCTAACTAATTTAATGGAGTTCTATCTGGGATGTCAGAATTGCCACATAAAAAAAAAATAAAAATGCAACCTATTTGTAGAGTCTTAAAAGGATCTAAGAAAGGATGAGTAGGATCAGTAACAAACCAAATTGAAATCAAATAAATGAGGTGTGAGCATATGGAAAATCTAGAATCAGTTACATTTCCCATAACTTTGAGGTACAATCCCTAAATCTTGCATGAGAAATCATAGTTGGCAAAATGGAAAAGAATGAGGTAGAATATGGCCTTATAGAACATATTAAGGAGACAAATATAACAAAGATAATAAAATGACTTGATATATTCTTAAGAAAGGAGAGTTTATGAACATGTAGTGATGAAGCTAGTTTATAAAATATAAGCATAAAAAACAACATGAAGGCAATGGGGACTAAAACTTCATAGCTAGAAAATGGAAATTAAGAAAAAAGTCTTGAAATTTTTAATATTTGCTGAAATTTGTAAGAAAGTAAACCATGTTGCATTTTTAAAAAATTTAAAAAAGTCTGATTAGCTGAAAAAGTTATCAGAAATCTGCTGCTCAGTTGAAATCAAACATCATTTGCAAATGTTTATTTCCTAAATGAGTTTTAGCTTCCTGCTTAAGTGTTACATATGCAGAATTCTGAAGTTTCCCCATGATATAGAGGCATTGAAAATCAGTGACATACGTATCAACTTTGTGTTTTGATGAAATTCACAATTTATTGTCAAAGATATATCAGAATCAATAAAGCTTGATGTTCACCTCTACAAAAGCCATGCTCTACTGTCTAATTAGAAATGCCAAAAAAATAATAAGAATTAGAACACAGAACTCAATGAATTTTAGGAGACCCATTTGGACTGCAAAGTCAAAGTGTTTTAACAGCTGTGCTAGACACTGACTGAAAATATTAGCACATATATCCAGGCATGACAAGATTTAAATCTGATTTAAAACTTCCTCTATCACAATGTCAGATTCATTGTGTAAGTTTATTGTACAAGCAACGTCTGTTGAAAACTCCTGACTGAATATCAAATTCAGCTGCATTTCCTGAGCATCATTTTAAGAAACCTGGTGTTTTCCAGATTTCGATTCCTTTTGTTTAAGTGTGAAAACATCATATTTCAATTAAAAAAAAAAGCAGTGTGGGATGTCATCTTCAATATGTGATAAGCCTATGGTACCTTATGGACACCAATGTAGGTGTCCATGACATTTATCGAACACCTGAATAAATTTAACTTTTCACAAGAACTCTAAATGAAACCAGAGCCCCAGGGCACAAGCCGTGGGGTATGACCACTTAGTCAGGGCCCATCACCTAGATGGCAGCACCTGGAGTGAAGGCAGGAGCTGCTGGCAGTGGCTTCCTAGCACCAGCCAGGCTTGAACAGAGCCAGTAAGGTCCCTGCCTCAGTGTGGGAGTTTCCCACTCGCATCCAGAGCACTGTGTTTGTCAAGATGCCCTGCAGTGGGAAGCTTCAGGATGGCTAGAGGAGGCCCACCTCAGACAGCCAGGATTGATGGGCTCCTCTTGTTCTAGCTGGGTTTGAACACCAGAACCACACTCACCTCCCCTTGGGGCTCAGGTGCCCAACTCCAGAAGCTTCTTGTGGGCAGCACAAGTGGCAGTGGCAGTTGTTATCCTGCCATGCTGTGGCAATGGGGCTTCAGAGACAAGGTTGCCCTGTACTGGAGCAAGCCCCAACATAGGAGTCAACAGAAAGCCGTGTGGCCTTTGGTACAGGGATGGAGGGAGGAGCATGGGGACACAGTGGGCCAGTTCCAGCACTGTGGTTCCTTGGAGCTGCAATCAGTAGAGAGGTCGATGAAATCCTGGGCCCAACATGGAGTGCATCCAATAGGACCTATGTCCCAGTGCTGCTGCAGTATCCTTCCCTTTATGTTATTACACCTGGCCCCACTAAAGGGGTACAGGATACAGAGTGCTTCAGACTTCACTGAGGCCAACTCTGGGTGTGGCTTCTTGGAGCCAGCCAGCCCATGAGCTTACCCTAAGGTCAGGGCAGGTTGTGTCTATATAGACACCAATTTTTACCTTTTTATATTTGGTGCCTAGATTGTAGAATGGACCTATCAGATGTGAGCTCAATGAACCAGTCTGGTTCAATCAGTTCATTAGTTAATTACTTGGATTGAGAATCAAGAATGAGCTGATTAGTGCAAAATTGTCAATTGGTCACTTAAGATTGAAATTAATCCACTAAGGTTTGTAGGGTGGGGGACCCTGAAAGGATATAAAGCAGGGTAGAATCCTGCTTGAGTACAACTCTGTTCATTGCCTCCAAAGAAAGAAGAAAGATCACTAATCAACTCATGCAAAAAGAAGAAACACCTAGTAGCCAACCTCTGAAGAAAGAATAAAAGTCAAAGACCATCACAGAGACCTGGCCACTGCACCTTCCTCAGGTCCCGGCTCTGACATCACCTGAAAAGAGCACCACTGGCCTCAACCTGGTGTCTCAAACAGCTATTTATTCACTGGTATCTCTTGACACTGCCTCCTGGTGACCAATGGTGACTGTCACTACTGGTGAGTGCTGTCCAGGTACTGTGCCCAGGTCACTCTTGAGAGTTGTCCACCACTTCTGATTGTCCAGCACTCCCTCCTGGTGATGCTGCCTCCCTTGTTGTCCAGCCCAGCCTTTAGACTGTTGCTGAGGACTACTGCAGTGTCATCTCAGCAGCACTCCCTGCAAGCACCTTCGGTTGCCTTCATGAGTTGGCTCTTTGTACACTGCTTGTTGGTGTGCCACGACCTCCAGGCCCTCATTGAATGAGCCATCTTGAATGAGAAATCTTTTGTCTGGGATTTCTGGACACTTGGAAACTACCCGAGGTGAGATAATTGGCTACTTGTGGCCTTAGAAGTTTTGTTTGCCTTGTTATATAAACCCCATTGTTGTTACTCCCTAAACCTGCATGGTCTTATAATTGTGCACATGGGTTAGAAACCATAGACAGTGTCCTTTGCTTTACCTTGGCACTGTCCTTTAATGCTACAGCCCCTCTGTAGCTCTGTTTCATAGAGTAGATTCAGATATGCTTTCATATTGAACGAACTTACATATTGAATATATGGCATATGAGCATTGGAGAAATCAACTCAAAACAGTAGCATAGAGAGGCCACGTTTAAATCAAGGAGAGACAAAATGGCATAGTGGTATGTAGCCATAGCTTAAAACTGTTTATGTCAGAAACTAAAAACGTACACAAAAAAAAGTGAGGAGGAAAGACCCATCAAAGCAAGGCCAACAGCACTCAAAAAAAGGAGCAGAACAACTTCATAGCATAAAATCTGAATGTAGCAGGAAGACGGAAGTCTCACTGACATTTATATTTGGCTCCTTTATTCTGGCCTCCCAGAAGCTACACAGTGGGAAAACAAGGTCATTAGATAAATTATGAAAAACCTAATGCAATTGGAGGTAAACAGATTAAAGTTGAGCAGCATCTAGAGAAAAAAAGCAAAATATCCACCAAGTATAGAAGTTCTTCCCCACCCCCTATACTGTTACCAAATCCCCTAGTCCCCAAATCCCCTGGCCCCAGAGGTGAGCGACAAGACAGCTATTTTAGGGCTGACATGTGCTGGCCTCAGTCCACCACCCATGAGGACCCAGTAAGTCCCAGTGAGTCTGGCTCCAGTCATGGCTCCCTGGAGTCAACAACCTACAAGCTGATCTGATCTGAGTGCAGGTGGGGCTGGGCTTTTCCTCCTTTTATATCTGTCTCTAGCATTCAAAAATGGATCGATCAGGTGTGAACTAAATTGGGTTCAAACTCACTTCATCAGTTAATTATTCAGATTGAAAAATGGAAAATGAGCTGAAAGGTGCTACATGGTCTATTCAGACACTTAGGACTGAAAATGGTCCAATGAGGCTTATGGGTGGAGGACCCTGAAGGGATCTAAGGCAGAGCAAGAACCAGCTTGATCCATGCTGCTGCTGGTCTTTGAAGAAGCATTCCTTAGACCCCCTTAGATGAAGTCAGCAGCCAGTCTTCAAAGAGGAAGCATTAATTGGACCCCCTTCGAAGAAGGAGGATTCTGCTTCTAGCCTCTGAAGAGAGAGACACATCAAGCTATCAACCTCCATGGAATTCACCAGACCTTCTTAGACTTCATAGACCTACACAGACTTCTAGACTTCACACGTCAGGAGACCTTCACAGAGACTAAGCCACTGCACCTACCTCTGACTTGTGCAAGCAGTGCTCTCAGGTGTGGCCTAGCATCTCAGAGAGCTGCCAACAGCCTCTGGTTCTCTAGCACCTCCTCCTGGTGCGTTGCGTCTGTCACAGTCTGATTCTGCATCTGACCCAACCTTCAGACTGGTGCGGTGTCACCTGATCTTCAAGGAGGGGCTTTTGTTTAGGATTTCTGAACATTAGGACACTATCTGGGGTGAGACAACCTGCTATTTTGGCCTTTGAAACTCTTTACCCCCCGACCCCCTGTTTGTTAAAGAATATCTTGTTGTTCAGCCCTGAGCCTGAGTGGTCTTGCAACTGTGTGCACGGTGAGAACCCACCAAAGTGAGCTCGTCCCAGCCGAGTCGTCTCCACTGACAGTGTTTGAGCTCTCTCTTCAGTGTTTTAGTGCGGTTTCATCACCACCTCTCATTATTCACCAGCAGGGCTAGAGGGCCAGAAAACTTAGAAATTGGCTGTGTGGTTTAGAGGAAAGGATACTTTCTGTGTACACTTAGCCCTGTTGGCACAAAGTCTAGTGTCTTTGTGAAAAGAAGATTCCTTTCTCTGAGCAGATACAGTCCCACACCAGTACACGTCTCGGAGAGCTAAGCATAAACTGGATTTCACCCTCTGTTGCTCTCTCCCTGGGCACATTTGTGCACAACTGTATGACTGACAAAGTCATGTTCCCTAAAGAAGGGGATAGTTATTGGATAGGGGGCATTTTGATTTTTTATCAGGAAGGGAGACAGAACAAAAGCAAAGGTGAGTGTGATCCACCAGGACAAGTTATCTCCAGCAGTAAATGGTCTGAGAATTGGTATTGTTCAGGAGGGGGCTTGTGGATTTCATAACTACCCACCCCTGTCATTTTGGTTTGTCTTATAAGTCCTAAATTCACTCTACCTAGTCGTGGGCATATCCTGTCTCCTAAGTCAGTACCTTAAAGTATGAGATTTTTCTACTGATCAGGATAAAATTTGACTTTTACTCTGCCTGAGTGCAGCTGGGAGCATCTAGGAGAGACTTCAAGGTAAAGGCTCCAAAGATCACCCTCACTGTATTTGGGTGCCCACAAAGCTGCTGTGCCAGTTATGAGAAAGATAGAAAGAAATTTCCTATAAACTACACAAAAATACTACAGGAATAGAAGAAGGAGAAATAAGGAAAAGGGGTTTATAGAATCTGTTCTAAAAATTACTTTAGGAAAAAGTACATCCTTCACACCAAAGGCCCTAGACTCCAAATAAATTAAAGCGGAGAGGAATCAATAAAAGAAGAAATCAAAGACAAAATGAGACAACACATTATGATAGAAACAGACCTGAGAAAACAAGTTTCATAAATTAGAAACAACAAAGAACAAAATAGACACAGTTGAAAGTTGAATTGTTGACATACAGGGAAATGGAGATAATTCAGTCAAATACTTATTAAACATCAACCATATGTCATGTACTCTTCTGGCATGATGATATGTTGGGGACACAGGTAACATGTAGAATGCTATGGAGAAAAATAAGGATGTGGGGAAATAGTGGCAAAGTTTACTAGTTTTCCTCATCTCTTATTCTGTGATATTTGATCAGAAAGATAAATCTAGCTAAGGGCTAGAACAGAGATGGCGTGGATAAGGTTGACCCAACGAAGCAAAATGGTGCCCACATAGCACAGAAGGCTATGATGACACCAAGAAAAAAAGTTCAAAGATGTGATAGTTTTCCTTAAATAAAGAAGTAACTTTAGATAAAGAGAACATATCATGTTTCAGAAAAAAAAAAATTGATACAGAATAAGCAACACTGAAGCATCTTGGAGAAGTCAGGATCCAACTCTAGTGCTCAACTTCCAAACACCAGTTCAATGTAAATGCAGTTAAGTGTGACTTAAGATTTGTTTTTGCCAACCAGTACAAATGCAGGACTCCGGAAGTCACAACTGTGGGCCTTTCTTAAAAATAATGTTTGACTAAATCCAGTCAACCAAGAGAATCATTGTGAAGATTGTCATAATGGAGAAGACCCAATGCATAATAAATATTTATGTAAAATTAATACATTAAAGTAAAAATTAATAGTAAGCAACAATGACATTTACAGTTGCAGGAAAGACTGTAAACATACCTGGAAAGAAAACCTCCACAATTTAAAATAATGCAAAAAATGGACTGGAACCAAAATCCTAGTTTGTTGGCAAAAACTCATTAAGGGCTGGAAGTTGAGTGAGCTAATATCCTGGTCTTTCATAGCCAGAAGTCAATATTCACTTCATTTTTTTAAAGTTAATAAGTCAAGAAATAATTTTTTTTAATATCAGCATTGAAAAATACAGTTTTAAATTATGAGACTGATGCAGAGAATGCAGAAAATTAACTGTATAGCACAAAACAGAAAACAAAGGACAAATGATTCAGCCACCTTAACAGTGACTCTTCACTATGAGAAAAAATTGAATTAAAAGTAAAAAAAAAAAAAAGGCAAATCTATAGCTAGAATACAAGCAGCCTAAATTTATATACAAAACAAAACCAAAAATCAGCTTAATGGCAGAAATACTAGCTGTCCATTAAAATCTATTCTCCACCTCTAGGGTAACAGCTCTACAGCGGGGCACACTGCTGTTCAGTTAGATGAGGCAGTCCACTGGCCCTGGCCTCGTGATTTCAATGGAATGTTCTGCAGTGGGATGTGAGCAGAAGTTATGAGCACAACTTCAAGGCCTGGCCCGTAGCCCTTCCTTCTGGTCACTCTCTGCTCTCCCCCATGCTGTGGGCTGGGGTCATGAAGAGCTGGGTGAATGTGGTAGCCATGAGTTCAAGAGGACCAGGCTGCTTCTATCTCAGTTCCTGACTAGCTGTGGGACAGTCTCCACCCCTCCATGCCCCACTCTGCCTACTAGAACATTCACTGTTCCCCATGGAGCCACTGTTCTCTCAGGAGATCGAAACTATTCCTGTTATATAATAATAAACACAACAAAAACAAAAAGACAAGGACAAATTGGGGACAATTGTTGGGGAGGAGGAGGGAGAGGGTTAAGGGCAGATAAAAGCACAAGGGACTGAGGTGATGGTGCACTGGTGAATGGTGATGGGAAATCCATGGGGATTATAACTGATGTCAAATATATATAAATAAAGAAGAAGGAAAGAAAAAAATCTATTCCTGTTATTTGCACACAAGGATTGTAATATAAAGAATTGTTTAACTAGATATAGAGTAGAAAACTGGAAGAGTGTGTGTATGAAGCATCACATTTATTCTAGCAGCTTACTTCAGTTTAACTGTACAAGGATCAAGATTCATAAAGTCATTGTCCAAACAACAGTTACACCTTCTAGTTCCCTGGAACATTTCAGAGGAAAGCACATTTTGAAGGCTCAAGAAAGCCGTCATGCATTTCAAAATTAGAAATAGTAAAGATTGCATTATTTTATGCCAAGCAAAAGAAGAAAAAAACTGCAGTTTAATAACCAAAATAGAAAAGAAAAAAATTATCTTGTAGTTTTTGAAATTTCTTTCTAAATTGAACCCAAACTAAGATTTCAGAATATCTAGACTCTAAGGTGGCTAAAACCAAATTTAGATAAAAATTCATAGCTTGAAATAGAAACAAGCTAGAATAAAATTAATGAATAAATACTCATTGCAAAACAATTTTTTTCAAAATCTTTTTTCAATTACAATTAAATACACAAAAGGAAAGCACAGGGGGAAAATGGAAAGTGGTGGTGGGCATGCAAGGTGTACAGAGATGAAGCTGTGGCTCTATTCTCAATATGTTTATGAATCAGAATCATAAAATTTGTATTGAAAAAAAGGATTAAGTGAAACAGAAATTAGTTAATTTAAAAACAGGATAAGTTCTAGAGATGCTTTAAAAAATATATTAGATTGCTGTACTATCTAATTGAATAACACCAGGGACAGCAACGGAGCTCTCGATAACACCAGGCACTGGGGTCTGGGCTGCACGTGTATTAGCTCTGCCACCTCACATGGAACTATCAGTATCTCATTTTGCCTAAGAGGAAACTAAGGAACACTTTAAGATTCCTATACAAGATCCTCAATAGCGAATGACTGAACAGTCAAATTCCAGATCATAAAATTAGAATTCAGAAAGATGAAATGATCACAGGTCCAGAGGAAAATTTAAATGTAAACCTTAAGTGATACTTACTAACATCAGAAAATTATCAAGCTTGAGCAATTCAAAGATGATTAAGAAACAAATTCATCCATGATTGAAGGTCCCGCTATCCCCTAGCTAGTCCCACAAGAGAGCAGCATCGTTCCCTGGTGACGTGTGAGGCGTCTCTGGAATCGCAGGGCAGGGACACAGGGGAACAGTTTCCCTAAATGAAGAAACTGGAAGCCCTGCAGCCTCAAGAGAGGTACATTTACTTCAGAACCATCTTTCTTGAAAAAAATGACCTAAATTGGAGCCACTCGACAGAAAACGAATACCAGTTCCATCTTACTGAAAAACACTGAGGTATCAAAATCAGCACAAAAAGATCACAGTATGAGAGCATTTTACTTTCTTTTTTGAGCCCACGACCAAATGAGGAGACGTTCAATAACATCATTCACCATCAAGTGCCCACCTTGCCTTGTTCCCGTGTTTAGTAGAGAAACAACGCGAGGAGGATAATTAACTCTCCCATCTTATGCACTCAGAACGGTGAACCACCCGGACAGGTTTAAGTGGCAATTTTGGTTCAAATACCGGCTGAGCCACCAGTAAGGATGATGGGTTCAGAGAGGTTTGGATCATTTCGACGAGTGTTTGTTTTCTGAGGCCCACGGGTGAGTGCTGTAATTAGAAATTTTTCATGCAACATGTGGCTCTTCAGATTCAATTGTTTTTTGATGGAGATATTGCAAATTGTGAGAGCACAGTTCATGACCTCCAAGTCTGCAATGAGATCAAGTTTTCCTTCTGGTCCATTTCATGCAAGACACTGGGCTGAGAAGGAGCAGGCTGAATCCAAGCAGAAGAGAGACATTTTGGATTTGATTTCTTCTGCTACATCCTTAGCCTGAGAACAATAGCAGGGGATGATTCTACAGTCTTTGAAATCACTAGCCCACTTTCAGTTAAAGAGATTTCCTTTTCATTTTTAAGATGATTTTCTGATTTTTGTTGGTGGTGCTATGTTAAAGGACATTTTTTTTATTTACAATTGTCTGACTCTTAACTGAATTTTGCCCCAGTTCAGAATCCCAGGATTGCCAATTTCATCCTGGGGGGTGGGGGGAGTCAATGTTAATTAACATTGTCCTTGCATGAAGTCATTTCATAGTCTTCAGCTTACAGCTATGGGCAAGGACAAAATTGGGAATCTGAGACCTTGGCCCCAGGCCCCCAGATCTCCGATATTCCGGATGTTGTAAACAGTTGGCAAAACCATGATGGTCTATGAACTCAATTTCTTTATCCTGAAAGTGACAGTTTTCTTCATCTCTGCCATTTTATTAGTTCACCTAATAAAATGGTACATAGTCCATCTATGTACCTATGCTCATCTCCTTTCCTTTGACTTTTGTCCTTGTGTTACTAAGAGCTACCTCTTTCAAAGAGTTCCTCTATTCTCTTGCCTTTAATATTATCTCTATAGTCCTCCCCCACCCCACCCCCCCCCCCCACACACACACACCTTCACAGAGTATCTCTACTTGTCCANCCCCCCCCACCCCCCCCCCCCCCCCCACACACACACACCTTCACAGAGTATCTCTACTTGTCCACTGGAAATTCTCACTTATCTGTTCTACCATCTTCCATGAAATCCCTTTCTTATCCAAATTATTAGAACCTGTTTTCATCCCCCAAATACAGTTTCCAGTTCTGACCACAAAGTTTTTTTCTCCATAATCTTGTCTATTATCCCCTAATCTGCTGTCATATTTAATAGCCCACTTCATCAAGTCTGTTAAATATGGCTTTTTACTTCTTCAGAACCTGACATCTTTCTATTCCCACTGCTAGGGCCCTGATTGCCTTGTTTCTCTATAAATACCCAGTTATTGTCTGACTTGAATCAGGAGGAAGTTCCTCAGCAGGGAGAGGGGGCTGCTTCCCTGCCTTCTTGTTTGTAATCACAAAGTGACAAATGGACAAAGAGAGAATGTGGCTCAGGACTCAGGTCTTAGTCTGCAGGAAAAGATGCCTGCCGCCCTGGAGGTGACTGAAGAACCGAGGGCAGGGGTGCAGAAGGCCCCGTGCATCTTCTAGAGGGAGGCCCCCTCTTACCTCCACACTATAGTCCATGCACTCGCTCACCATGGGCCCCTGGAGGAGAACAGTGACCAGGGCATAAAGGGCTACCGAGATGGCTTTGTTACTGCTCTAGGAGAGAAATGATGTCATTATGGATGTCTCAAATTCTCGAGGGACATGTAATCAAGTGTCAGGGCAGTTCCTGCACTGAAACTGTTCTGACTTCATCTGCTTCTCCCTCACCATCTCATACTCCAAGTAACCGTTTGGATTTATTTTCTCCTCCTGGATTCCTCCACTGGCTTTGGATAAAGGAGTCACTTTCTGTCCCTATAATAGTCAAGAGGTGTGATCCTATATTTCTGAATCATACACAATGCATTGTTAACCATAGTTTAAAAAAGCATTGTTAACCATAGTTTAAAAAAATCCTAAAAAACAATAAAAATAAAACAACCTCTCACACTGCCAAATATTTTTGTCTGTGTTCTCTGCCCAATTTCACGACTAAAGTCTAAGTATCTGTTCGCTCCTACTCATTGCAAATGTAATGTCTGTAAACAACTCATTCATCTTGTAAATACACCATCAATGACTCCCTATTGTCTGCCTCTGACTCAGTCAAGGCTACACAGTCTTTAAAACAAAGATGTAGATGTGATCTCCTTGCCTAAAATGCAATTTCTATCCTTCTCTTGCTTCAGTCCTTCCTGCTTCATTGTCTCTTCCTCCTCCTCTGTCTCAGAATGCCCAGGGATACCATGTAATTCCACAAATTGTGGAATATAGGTCCTCCCTGGTGGCAAGCGGGTTGAGCGTGCCGCACTGTGAAGTATGTGCTGCACAGCAGCACAAGTTCGATCCCCAGCCAGGGAGGGGACCCACATGGCACAGCAGACCTCTTCTGCTTTGCCTGCTACTCCCCTCAGCGGTGTATTTCAGTCCATCTGCCTGTTCTGCTCCCCACTCTGTCTTTGGTGAATCCTCTCACCTCCCTGAGTCTGACCTGTACCCCAGCTCTTGTACGCATAAATAAATAAATCTTTTCTAAAAATTGTAGAATATAGACTATTCATGGTGTGCTCTTATTTCATGAGGTCAGTGGTTTCTTCAGATAAAGTGTAAGGCTTCTGAGTCCAGCACACAATAAAAGCTAAATAGACTAGGTATTTCCACCCACTACAATACTGAATATAGAGCAGAAACTAAATAAATGCTTGTCGTGAAGGACAGAAAAGAGAGTAAATAATATTTAATGTAAATGAGGATTTTACCAAAGGGGTAAGTAATTATTTGGTTGTCTGAAAATAGGAAAGGGACTAGGGGCTGTTTCTATACTTTTATGTACGCTGTGCAGTGAGAGAGAAATTTAGTAAACCTATACATATTTATCTCATCTAGAAAATGGAAGTTAAAAAAATTGTAAACTCGATGTTTATGAGAATAGCTGATGAATGACTTTAGTCATTTGAAAGCAAAAAGCTGAGAATTCCAACTTTGCTTTGTAAAAATAGCTTTAGAGTTACAATCTGAAGCTGGAAAGTTTACACAAATTAATAATATGAGTGATTTTTCAACTTCTATTGAAGAGGGAAGTAAATAACTAAACTGGCAGAGTCAGCAGTTAGTTCTCTCAAATGCATCAAGGGCAGTGCCATTAATTTTATCTGTTGTGGAGGTAGAGGATGAGCCCAACGAATTTCCTTCTGCTTCTGGCCCAGTGCCCCATATCCTTGACAACTTTCGTTGACAGCTCTTTGGTTAAAATACGTTAAGCCAGTTGAGTTTTCCTTAGGTTCTTTACTAAGAAAAGACCCAAGGCAGCACAGCTTTTGTTGGAAGAAATGTTTGCTATTTTTTTTTTTTTTTGGTTTCTGTGTCTTTATTGCTGTTAATGTTAGTATTATTATTGTTCTTATTCCTTTCCTTGATCCTCCTTTGGTTCCCTTATGTTCCTCCTAAGGGAGGAACCATCTGGTATTTTTCTTTTGCCT
>JAGFMF010011914.1:781080-805252 GCA_019455555.1 Galemys pyrenaicus | reverse complement strand
ACAGCAATAAAGACACAGAAACCAAAAATGAGGAGACAAGGACAGACTGGGGACACCTGGTGGGGAGGGGAGGGGGAGGGTGGAGGGAAGATGGGAGCATGAGGGACTGAGGTGATGGTGCACTGGTGAGGTGGTGATGGGGAATACATGGGGATTACAATTAGTGGCAAGTATATGTAAATTTTAAAATATTTTAATTAAAAAAAATGTTTGCTATTAACTGCCTTCTTTACCATGTTCAGGAGAAAACGTGGGCTTGTCCATAACCTCTCGCCTGCACTCTCCTCACCACATACATGAGGAAAACCAAGAACAACTCTGTCATGAAGGACAGAAAAGAGAGTGAATAATATTTAATGTGAATGAGGATTTTACCAAAGGGGTAAGTAATTATCTGCTTGTCTGAAGATAGGAAAGGAACTAGGGTCTGTTTCTATACTTTTATGTATGCTGTGCAGTGAGAGAGAAATTCAGTAAACCTATATATATTTATCTCATCTAGAAAATGGAAGTTAAAAAAATTGTAAACTCGATGTTTATGAGGGGCTGAGGTGATGAAAGTCAGGGTAATAAATGTGAAAGGGCACTGAAAAGTATACTTTGATATCAAGTATATGATATGGATAGTTGCTTTGTATAACATACCAGAGCTGCCCAGTAATTATTCTCTTACATAATGTGTAAAATGAAGTCTCAACTCTCTGCAAACCTTGTGTTGTTGAACATCTGTTACTATGAACATGTGCTATTAGAGCAGTGACCCAGATCTCCCACACGGGCCAGAGCTCTATGTGAATTTTGGCCAAATCCTTCCAACACAAATGATTCAAGACAATTTAATCTCCATTCAAGAAGGTTTCACAGCCCTCAAAGCATTTTATCCTCACTGCCACTGTGTCCCTGCTCTGGGGTGTTTCTCCTCCTAGAGCTGTGGCCCAAGGCTGTTCCAGTCATCTTATCATCCCGCCCCCACAAACACAACTTGGGAGCTACCCCAGGAGCCCTCCCACTTGAACTCTGGGACTGGTGCTGAGTCAGTGTGTCTGTGGTGGGCAGGGGTGGCGATGAGGGCAGCTACTCCCCTAGACTCCAGGCTTGAAGTTTGGCATATTCTACAGCACATGTCAGACAACACTTGCTCTCCTCTGTTTCCACTGTCCCCTGCAGCGTCTATCCTGTTGTCTCTGGGACAACGGTGTCTTGCAGTGACTCAAGTGTCACTTCTTTGGAGTGACGTGACTCTTCTTGACTTTCCTTTCCTTGCGTATCATGTCTTGATTGGTATGTCTACGGGACTTGGCTTTTTATTCCATCCCCAGAAGGTAAGGGACAGACAATCTGAACTCTGAGAGGAGGGGAAATGGGAATAGGGTGTTTTGAGGCATGAAGTGCTAACTGAGGTCTAGCTTAGACAAGAAGCAGGAGACTCTCCTATGAGGTGTCTAGTCACCTCGGCTTTCCTGTTTTCTGAAGCATGTGTGAATGTACATATATGTGTGGAGGGGAGGGGAGGGAAGGAAAGGGAGGGGAGGGGAGCATGGGAGCTCCCAGCTGCATGGGAGAAAAGCAGTCTTCCCCAGTGATGTCTCCTGGGAATGTCATCTTACTTCCAGCGTGGGAAGTGTTGGTCCCTGGCTATTGCTAAAACCAAGGTTTGCTTCAGGCTCCTCTGGGCAGAAAAAGATTTCCTTCCCAGGTAAAGTCAAATCCTATTTTCCCAGGAACTTTACCCATCTGTCACCTCCTCTTCTGCACCCTTCACTGACTACTTCCTACTAGCATTAACATTGGCTTGCATCTCTCCCATGTCCAGTGTTGTCAACAATTGTTACCGCCATAAAAGTAATTTAAATTTTAAAATGAAGAAACAAACACCCTCCTCCCTTACCCCATCTGTCCTTGATCCACAGCATCTTTCTCTTCACATTCACAGGCTTCTTGAAACAATCTGCACATATTCCATTTTCACCTCTCATTGTACTAAAATGACCCTGAGCAGGTAAGTGATACCTTCATGTCACCAAGTCCATGTGATCATTTTTAGACTTCATCACTCAGCAGTGTCTAAGCAAATAGCCTCTTCCTTCTCCAAACACCACCTCCCCTGGGTTTCCAGGGATTCCTCACACTCTCCTGCCTTCCCTCCTCCCTGGCAGCTCTTTCTTAATAACCTTTACAAGTTCATCCTCTTGTACACCTCCTTAAAATATTGTGGTTCCCTTTGACTTTGCCCGAGTGCCCCACTCTAACTCTGTTGCCTGTCCCTGGGGTTTTACCTACTGGTGAATCATCAGTGATTAGACAACCACTTCGTTGTTGGAAACCACCGCAAAGGCCTTCAGTCCATCTCTCATCTCTGAGCTCAGACTCACGTAGATTTGAGGTGACTTCATTGCTAAGGATTTCAATATTGAACTTGCAATGACTTTCCTCCCAACTCCTAAAATTTTGATTTTCTTCTGTTTCCCAGCTGTGGTTGCACCTCAGATAACAAATTACCAAGGTCTTTCAGTTCAGGTCCTAATATATCTTGAATCGACTCACTGGTGTCCTTTCCACCCAACACCTTGATTGATGCTGCCATGAACTTGTAGCTGGATTTCTATGAGGGGCTTCTAATCCATCTTCTTACTTTCACTCTTTCTTCCTTCCAGCCCATTACCCAGTCATCAGCAGGAGACTTTTTTTTTTTAAATGAAAATCTGTGCATGGTGAGGGGTTTTAGAGGAAGGTGAAGGAAACTCTTGAAACAATAGAAAACCCCTTGTTCTAAGATAAAATTCAGAATTCTTTTCTCATTTTCTCAGATTCACTGTAAGCCTTTGCTCTGTGTTTCCTCTGTTCCCTCACTTCACCCCTTTTCACTGGCTCTCTCCCACTCATCCATCAGCTTTCATTCAAATGCCACATCGTAGGAGTCTTCTAGATGTCCAGAGAATACCTTGGGTTACAAGCTTCTTTCTTGGGATACAAGCTTCCTTCTTTCAAAGACACAATGATCACATTTGTAGTTCAATAACTGACTAAGTGATTAGCTTCTTAAAACTTTATACTGTCTTTTACAGCAATGAAAATGTTCAAAGATTGATTGTGGTGACTATATGAAAAGCCACTGAAATGTACAAATTAAATGGGTGAACTGTACAGTATATGACTTATATCTCAATAAAGCTGTTTAAAAAGAAAAAAACAAACGACAGCCTTACATTGGAAACAAGCTGTGGAAGAGCACATTTGGTCTTGTTTGTCACTGAGAACCCCAGGCACAGACACTTCTGCCTGGGTCTGGCCTTGTAGATAGTTGTTTGTTTGTTTATTTGTTTTTTTTTTTTAATTTGGGGAAGAAAGTTTGACTCTCATTAACCTACATTCTACCCTGATTATTTTAGTGCCTTTTATGTTAATGCTCTTAGACCTCTGTCATGCTATAAGTCCCTGAATTCAGATATTCCAAGCTCATCGGAACCTGGGCCTAAAAGCCTTCCTCTGGCAGTACCAGGCCAGCTCTTCATGCAGAAAGTCCAGTGCTATGAAGTGTTTGGGTCCTCAGGCTATGCAAGTCCTCAGACTCAGACTGTGCAAATCTCTGACCACAGCTCTCACCAACGACTCCTAGGAAAGTCAATGAGCAAGTGGAAAGTGGCTGAGTTCTTACTATGGTTTCACATCTCCTACACAGCTTCTCTGATAAGCCTCCAGAAAGTACACTACTCATCTCTGTCACACCCAAGGAAGGGCTGGAATCAACATAAATCAGTCAGGGAGGGAGACGTAGCAGGGAATTCAGACCGGCCATGTGCTTCTTCCTACAAGCATTAACCTTTTTTTATTTCGGAATTACTCTAAAGAGAACTAAACATAATCTATGACTTTGGTCCTGTTTGATCCATCTCTTTCTTCTTTCCTTTTGGGATAACTGCCTGGAGATGAAGCTAAATATGCTTCAGTAAGCAGGCTCACAGTTTGCATTATAACTGGAAAAACAGCCTTCTTTTGTGTTCCTTGCATGTATGTGTGGCTGCAATGAGCATCTAGAAGATGGATGAAGAAGAGATAGGGAAATGGACTTTAGAAGGGGGCCCCAATTCTAGTTTCTCCTTTTTATCACAGACTCCTCTTTCCCAAGCAAAAGCAACACTGGCTTTGACATTACTTCCTGTGCATAGGCCACATGAGACATTGTTTAAAAACTTTCTAACTGATGCCCCTGGTGGTTTGTTGGTGTAAGATGTTAGTGGGGCTGGCTGCAAGGCGCATCTCTGGGCAAATGTACCACAAATGAACATTAATGGCTCTGGGGACTGAACATTAGAACCCTGGATTTTGCTGGAATGTGACTTCTTACAGGTGACTTCTGTCTTCCACCAGGAGTTGGCTGGAAGCACGGGGTGAGTATGCTGCAGTCATAGTGCAGATGGACACGTTGGCTGAATTCTCCGTAAAGCTTTTCCAGATTGGTGTATTTCCACATGTCCATGTATTTCTAAATTTTAAAATTATATTGTGTGTCTACTAATGAATTGATTCATTCATTCATTCAAAAACAATGGTGGTTCTATGTGCTAGGGATTTACCAGTAAACAAGACAAGTGAGGTCCCTGTTCTCAAGAAGCCTATATTTTAGAGTGGAGAAACAATACAATAAACAAGAAATACGATGATGTCAGAAATTGACCAAAAAATTAAAGCTAAAACAGGATGGTGATCAGAGAACTTTGGAAGAAACACGGGATATTTTACATAGGGCACCTCTTCAAGGTATCTATGAACAGGTGACATTTGATCTGAATGATGGAAAAGAACCAATCATGTGGAGATTCAGGAGAAAATCAACCCAAGAGCAGGAAACTGCAAACGGGAAGGTCTTGAAATAGGAACAAGTTGGTTGTGTTCATAAAACAGAAGTCTGGAGTTGCATGAAGGAAAATGGGCAGATGCAAGTTTGGAGGATGGGGCTGTAGCTAGCTCCTGGGATCCATGCAGATCCTTGTGAGGGGTTTGGTTTTTGGTGAAAGTACCATGGGAAGACACTGGAGGGTATTGGCAGGGGGTTGACGTGAATGCCTGGGAGTGGGGAAGAAGAATTTTGGAGATTCATTGAAGGGTCGAAAACAAAGGGACAGCTCCAAGACACTGGCTGCTGCAGTGTCAAAGCCGAGTGCCAGTGTCACTAGTTTTTACTCAACAGTATCCCTTGGCCCCAGTTATCCACTTGGCCTTTAATTTGAAACCAGCTTTAAGAAACAGCAAGTAAATATCATAAGGACTCTTAGTTGGATATTTAGCCAGTGGCTGCCTCTGCCCCGCTTCCCATATCCCCATCCTTCTCAATTCATTAAGACAACTTATATTGGATCTCTGAACTCAACTGCTATTTCTTTTTAATGTAGAGGTGCTGGTCTTAATTAAGACAAGTTGGCCACATTTGCAGAGTTAGCTCTCTACCTTTAAAACTGCTGTCGCAGAATTGTTGGGTGCCTGAAGCCAGGCTGCCATTCCCACCAGTGACTTACTTGCATCAGCAAACACCTAAGGGCTTCCAGGGCACCTCCTGTTGAAGTGCTGGCCAAGGCTCTTCTGTGACATTTGTCACGGTTCTTAGAGGCAGAGAATTGCCAATTATTCACGTCATCTGCTTCTGGAATTCAGACCAAACATCATTTCCTGAAAGTGAGCTAAATTATCCCTCTTTTCTGCTGATTGTAGATAAGAGATCAGAGCATTTCGAAAAGATAGCAGCGCTCTTTGCTAGGGCAGAATGAAAATCCTGACACTTAAAAAAATAGCAGCAACCAGCCATCACGATGTTTTCCTATGATGTGCAGGAGCAAATCTTTATGTTCTTCACAAATGAGGGTTATTGTCTGGGTCATCGTGGAGTGCGGGAGGCGAAAATGACTTCCTGATGAATTTTGGTTCTACTTTATTCTCTGCCTGCTTGTGATTTCAACTCCCACTAGTGATTTTGGGTAAGCTAATATTGAATTATAGCATTCTTTTCTTTAGCAAGGTCTTTTGACAGCTAGAACTAAAGTAATAATAATGGAAGGCAGGAGGAGGAAAGGGATCTTTAAACAGCTTTTATGTTTATGACAGATGGAGAAAGTAGGGCACTGGGTTAGCTTTGAGTGAAGCCCAGTGATAGACTGGTTAATAGGACTGATGATTTTAAAATCTCTGCTGCACATTAAAAAAGTTAATCATCAAAGTGCTTTCAAAATAGTCCCTCAGAGGCCAGACATGAGGCTATTTTTTAGGGAGCAAGGAGACGTGGGTGGCCGAACACCACCGCTGGATGACAGATGGGCACAGAGGGAGGTACTGGCTCACATGGTGGGACAGCAGAAATGACTCTTCATTTTCCAAGGGTCTGAGGTGTTCTTGGGGATGGGCCTCTTCCAGCTAAGGATGTAAGAGAGGCCCCTCTAGGGACAGAGAGCTCAAGGGCATCTCTTCCCAGAAAGATTGCATCACCCAGCTGCCAACTGGGGTATATTTTTCACCTGTAGTTACTGCCTTTGGCTCAAAGCCATTCTCCCTGGGAGATTCTTGCTAAATGCATGTTGTGGCTAACGGTACCAATCATAGAACCGACTTCTATGGACATACAGGCTGTCAAGGGAAGGCCCTAAGCTGGCTCCCCTCTTTTCCTCTTTCTCTCCCATCACCCAGTCATCACTTGCTTCTGGACCACCCTAAGTGCCTCCTCCCACCAGTTCTGTCCTTTGGGCTCATCTCCTTACAAGCTTCTTACCCATTCCAGCTCGTCTTCTGTTCAGAATCTTTGTTCGGTCACCCCTGTGGACAGAATGGAGTCCAGACTTCTTAAACTGTGTCTTGGAGAAAGTCCCCTCCTGTACTCTGCAAGGGGAGAGGCGCACTTCCCCTGCCAGACGGAAGCAGAGGGAAGGGGCTGGAGGGTGATGTCCGGTCCCAGGCAGAGGTGAGGGGCGCAGAGTCCAGATAATGTTCATTTCCTTTTTCCATCTGTCTTTAGATTTCTTAAACTGTCAACTCTGAACACACCCAAGTTTCCCTGTATATTTACTCATTTCAAGCTAAATTTGGGGAGGCACAGAAACAAAATGAACAAGTGCATTACACTGCTCCTCCTCTGCTCCTTTTTGAGGCTTCTGTCTGTAAAGTAGGGAAAACAGTACTTAGTGCAGTGGCTTGCTGTGAGATGCTGCACAGGAAATTGATGCTCCACTGGGTCCAGGCTCGGCATGACATTATCCTCTCTCTGCCCTTCCTGCATCTTCTTTCAAGGCATCTTGCTTAGTGGTAGCTCATAGTTCTCTGCTTAAGGTCAAACTGCAGTTAAATTTCAACCTCGATTGATATTCTCTGAGAACTTGCTCGACTTCCTTACAATCACCCAGTGTCCTAAGACCTGGGCCCTCTGTGCTCTGCAAACCTGCCTGCCTGTCACCGGCTCTCCTGGGTCTGTAAACTCTTAGGTGTGGAAAGGACTTTGACTGCCATGAGCTGTCACAACTAAGAAAACCAGTGCTGTCTTCCATGCCTGTACTAAAGGAGGTTCCCAGACATCTGTGCACACTGCAGGTCTTACATTTCTCACCTGAAGTTTTATTCCTAAAGCTGTGGAATTTCATAGAAGTCAGCTAGCCTTCCCAGGCCTGGCTGGCTCACTCATGAAATGATAATGAAAAGAAGTGACATTGTCCCCAAGCTCTAATTCCCAAGCTTGGGTGTATTTGTTCTCTTTGTCTTAAATGAATTTACCTCAGAATGTTTCAGAGGCAAAACAAGCAACCGCACCCCCGGTGCTGAGGAAAATGGGTTCCATAGTTGGTCAGTAGCAGAAGTGGGTGCTGGTGGAAGCATTCAGCAACATGGGGGGAGCCAGCCTGGCACCCGTGTTCAGGGAGAGAGGCGAGAGTGGCACTTGCCAACTCGGACTGTTTGCTCTGCCCTCTTGGCTCACTTTCTCACTTTGGGTCTCTGATGCCTTTTCTTCTCTGTCAAGATTAATGTGAAAAAAGCTGGAAAAACACCATCTCTGTACCAAACATGCTCTACCAAACATGTCCCCCTCCCCACACTTCCTCTTATTTCTGGATGGGTTAGAACTAAGATTTCTTTGCTTCGGGCCCAGCTGTGTTCTCAGGCCTAATTTGACCCTTCCATGCCCATGCTGGGGGTGAATTATACATACTGACATTGGCCTCATGGGTAAGCGCTTCTATTTGTTTCTAGTAGATCCTCTCCTAATTTTTTTTGCAAAATCTCTCATGTTCCTCTGTTCTGGGAAACTTTGAGCATCAGATGTCACCATACTAACGTGGTTCTGATTTCTTACCTTGCAATGAAAATTTGTCTTTCCTGAGATCCCTTCACAACCAAACAACTCAGAAAATGTGTCTTTTCTAGTTTTGCTGTGCTGCTCGCTTCTGCTCCATTAAGCCTGTTTGGCGTGCCCCGGAAGTGGCCCCAGCTGGCCACCCTGTTCTCCTTCCTGAGCAGCTGAGGGTGTGGGAGAGCGGTGCCACAGCAATGTGATTTCACCTCAGTTTAATTTCATCTCTGTTCCCTGATCAGATGTGGCAGATAGCTGCCCCATGAGCCAGCAGACTGAAATGGGGGTCTCTTGTAGCACATTCCACATTTGAGGTCCATCTTGTTCAAGGGTGGGGTGCAAAGAATGGAACCTTCATTTGGTCACTGCAACCTGAGAGGAGGACTCTTGCCCGTCTCAGTTCTACGTGCTTGTGCCGCCAACTCCAGCGTCACCACCAACACTGCTCTTCCTCTGATAAAAGCAGGAGAGCAGGTTCCCTACCTGGCAGTCTCTGCCCAGCTGAGCTCGGGCAGTCATTCTGATTTAATTCCTGCTTTATCAGCATCATGCCTTTATCACCATCCTGTGCCTCTTCCATCCGTCTGTTGAAAGTTGCTTTAGCTGATGCTCTAAAGTTCTTTCATAAGGGATTGGAAAAAAAGATGAGTAGTTGACTCGCAACCATCCCAGAATGGGTGGGAGGTTCATCACTGGTTCAAGCAGTCTCTTTGTCTTCGCTGCCGTCACGCTACCCCTCACACTCCACCGCACCGCACCACACCTCGGCGTCCCCCAGACACTAGCCTTATACACCTTGTGCATCAGCCCAGGTGCACCTACTTGCGCAGGCCCACCCAGGAAGGCATGCAGGTTTCCATCATTACACCACTGGTGGGAGGGTGGAAAAACCTGATCAGCCTTTTTACCCTACAGTAGTGTAGTAAATAGTAATAGTCACATTGACGGATGCTCTGGGTCAGCACTTTGCAGGAATTATTTATCTTAATCCTCATTAAAACTCTAGAAATTAGAGGGGTGTGTCTCCATCGTAATGACAAAGAAGCCAAGGATCTGAGGGTTCCATAGCTTTGTCAAAGTCATAAAGTGATAAAATTAGAATTCAAACCCTCAGCGGCCTGCTCCAGACAACAAACTCCCCACCGTGCCTCTATCTCCTCTGAAAAGAACTAGAATTTGAACTTGTTTTCTCAAATTATCCAAAACATGTTCTTATTTTATATTTTCCTCCTGTCTATCCTTAATGAAAGTATTGACCTGCTCTGAAATTCTGGTGTAAAAGGGTTAAGGTGAGAGGAATCCTGCCCACAGAGTCTTTGTGCTGCCACAGAGAATGGTTGAGTTATATTTCTTTTTTTTTAAATTTATTTAATTATATTTGACATCCTTTGTAGTCCCCAGGGAGTTCCCACCACCATTTTACCCGTGCACCATCACCTCAGTCCCTGGTGCTCTTTCTGCCCTTATCCCCGTCTCTACCCCACTCTCCCCCCCAGTGAGCCCTTTGGTTTGTCTTTGTCCTTTTGTTTGTTGTGTTTTTTGTTTGTTTGCTTGCTTGTTTGTTTTTAGCTGTAATTGTTCATTTCCTTGAGCTCTCTCTTATTATTATTTTTTTGTAGTTGTTCCTTCACATTCCTCCTAAGAGTGATGCCATCCGATATTTTTCTCTTGCCTTCTGACTTAGTTCGCTGAGTAGAATTCCTTCTAGGTCCATCCGTGTTTCTATAAATGGCTCTAGTTTATCATTTTTGATTGCTGAATAGTATTCCATTGTGTGTATGTACCACATCTTCTTGATCCAGTCATCTACTTTTGGGCATTTGGGTTGTTTCCAGGTCTTATCGATTATAAATAGTGCTGCAATAAACATGGGGGAACAGGTATTCTTTTCGATGGGTGTTGTCTTACATTTCTGAAGTGGGGTCTGTGTGTGGATTCCAGGTTTGGGTTTGCAAAGAGGCATGTGGATGCACATCAACTGCCAGACTTTGGATGAACGTCATTTGCATGTCACTTCACCAAATGTTAAAGATTGGTCTTGGCTATGTATCATTGGCAAAGTACGCTGTTTTCGCTTAAAGATTTATATTTTAATAACCTCAGTGAGGCCACTCAGCTTGGTCAGCCCAGAGGGAAGGAAAGAATTGAGAGTTCATATGTGACTAGATAGTGCGTCTGGCTGAGCAGCTGTGTGTTTCAGCCCCTACCTGTTCCAGGCTACACAGGAGATGAAGAACCTGTTTCATTTCTACTTCTCATATGCCTAGGAGCAAATGGAAACTTCTGTGGTTAGAACCTATTGAAATCCTAGGGCTTCCTTCTTTAATTTGAGTTTTCCTCCCGGTCTTCCAGAGGCCTTTTTCAAGAGAGGCTTCAGAAATCCTGCGGTGTAATTGGCTGATAGGTGGACTTTAATTAAGGCAGCGCCGTGCAACGTGCCTGGCGCTCCAGTTAACTGCAGTGCGGCTGGGGGTCTGTCTGATGGATAAGGCTCGAAGAAGAGGTTCATTTTAATAACTCACAAGGTGAAATTGCCATATGTAGGCTGGTGTGTGTTGTTAAGACAATGGAGCAGCATTTGTATGTAAAAACTAGCGAGGCCTCTGAATGATCGCCCCTTAATCTAACTTCATGTGACTTTGTGTCTTAATGAGAAATGATAGCTGGTTCCCCGGTAGTGCCGGAAATACTCATTGTACAGAATTAAATGATCTCTAGATAAATTTTAAATCAGTCTGGTTTTCTTCCAGCCCTCTCAGCTATCCTCTTTAATCATACAGTTGGTGCCTAGTTGAATATTTAACCAATTTTACTACTAGATTAGTCAGAGCACAGTTCAGGAAGTAAGAAAATGTCCTAAAAACCCAACATATTCCTAGCTCAGATGTAAATTATGCTTAGATTACTTGGCATTTTGGAAAATGTGCTACAATTATATTGCAAACCAAATGTGTAAAGATAAAGTTTCTCTTGATTTTTAAAAATAAAGCCTCAGAAAACTCGAGACTACAGATAATGACATGAGCATGGCTACAGTGGCAGCAAGAGCTATTTTATCACGGTGACAGTTATGCATCCAGATGGCACCCCATAGGAAGCTTTCTAAGAATTGCTATTCATAGGGACTTACCAAAAGATGCTTTTGTTGTGTGTTCCTCATTTGGGGTGACTCTTGTTTCATGGGTAACTTGGGACCATTTTTGCTCTGGGCATTCACCCGTCCCAGGAGAGTTGTGTTCAAGACAATGTGAAGTGACAACAGGAACCTACTAGACAGTCATGTCTCCTGAAACTCTAGAAGAGGGGGTGATTCAATGAGACAAATATAGCAGTGTCAGTCAGTATGTGTGTGTGTGCGCGCGCACACCAGGAAGACATCAGAACATCCTTCTAAAGAAAATTTTCATAAGCAGGATCCTCCATAGAAAAGGTAAACAGACCCACAAAAAGCTCTCAGCATCACTCATCACGAGGGAAATGCAAATCCAAACCTCGGTGTGCTGTCACCTCACACCTGTTAAATGTCTGTGACTGAGAAGATAAAAGATAACAAGGTTGGTGAGGATGTGGAGAAAAGAGAACACTTGTGCTCTGTAAGTGGGAATATAGGTGGGGGCAGCAGCCACTATAGGAAACAGTGTGGAGGGTCCACCAAAAATTAAAAATCACCATATAATCCAGCAATTCCACTTCTAGGTACATATCCAAAGGAAAGGAAACCAGACTCTTGAAGAGTTATCTGCACTTTATATATTCATTACAGCATTATTCACAATAGGCAAGGCATGAAAACACCCTAGTGTCCATCAAGAGATAAATGGATAAAGAAAATTTGAAACATATGCACGGATACATCCCCACTGGAGTATTATTCAGTCTTTTAAAAGAAAGAAATTCAGGCTCTGTGCTGGGAAACTTCACGCACAAAAATTATTTAATCCTAACTGATATCCTCTGAACTGGAATGAATTTCTTCAATCCCATTGCACAGGTGAGAAAATTGAGGCTCAAAGATGTAAGTGACCTGCCCCTAGTAAGTGGTTGATGATCTAGGACCTTCCTGATGAGCAGCATCTTAGCTTGTCATGGGTATTCCTCAGATTACGGTGATAAATGACAGCTCTTTCTGTGCATCACGGGAAATCATTTCAGTGTCTGCCTATTACATTTTATGAGCAGTTTCTCATAAGACCCCCTATAGGCCATGTTTCTTGTTTAGGGTTCGGAGATTAGTGCTAATACTTTACTATTATTCTCAAGATCCAATTCAATCCAAAAAAATATTTACTGTTGCTCCTCTTTTACCTTTACACTGGGCAAGCACCTTTCATTCCTTAGGTCCTGGGAACAAAAAAGAAAGAGAGAAAAGGAAATCCTGCCATTTGTACATGGATGAACCTGCAGAATATTTTGCTAAGCCATACACAGAAAGAAAAACTCTGCATGTTCTCACATGTGAATTCTAAAATAGTCAAATTCATAGAAGTTCAGAGCAGAATGAGGAGACAGAAATAAGGATATGCAGTTTAAGAGCTACAGAGTTTGTTATGCAAGAAGAATGGAGGGCTAATACACTGCACAGTGACAATAATACACAATATGGAATTATATATTTGAAAATTGCTAAGAGGGTAGGCCTTAATTGTTCTAATACACAAAACACACACACACACAGAGAAAAATAAAATGGCAGCTCTGTGAGGGTCTGGATACGTTAGATTGTTGTGATTTCACAATGTTCACAATCATCTATCAAAAAAACAAGATTTACACGTTAAATATACACAATTCTTGTCAATGTATTTCAATAATGCTCTTTCAGACAGGAATGGTATTTTCAGTCCCTCCACTGAAAGATGTCTGATTTCTTCCCTGGCCTCCCCTGGCTAATCCAGTTCACAACCACTCTCTGTCCTCTGATTGGTGACTGTGGACCAGTCTCCTGCTCAAGTGCACCTTCTGGCAGCATCGATCTACACACTATTGGCATCAGATAAGTTCATCTTGTGTCCTCCAACAAACTGTTAGCCCCTGAACAGTACAGTAACTACATGGGAATAGCGTCTGTCTTCTCCATAGTGTCTAGAACAAAGAGCCACATACTGATCATGTAGTAGGTATTTGACTTGGTAGCCTCACTATTAAGAGTTAAAAAAAAAAAAAAGGCAATTTCTTCCATCTTATTTTTACCTGGAAGTGAGACTGAGGTAGATCTGGTTTCTCCTTATGAATCTTGTTATCCTCAGGCTGCCTTTTTGGGCTACTTCTTATCATGTGCAGCCATCAACCTTCCTTAAAAGCCATGGGTGGCCTCAAGTTGGAATTATGTGGCTAATTTTGTTTCCTTGGCAAAAATAACATCAGCTATAAATACTAGGAGTTTAAAGAAATATGACCTTCACCCTGTGTGAAAGGGAGCTACATACAACATAATTTCATTTCTATAAAACTACCCAATTCCAAATGATTGTGACAAATTTGTGGTACATGTGGTAGTTTTTAAATGTTGAATTAATTTTTCTTTCACCATTTGCGCTAACTTTTAAACTGATTCTCAGAACTAGCAAGAATACTGAAAGCAGTATTTATCTAAAAGTTCCATTTTCTTAGGAAGTTTGCAGAAATCTTTAGGACATACAATGATATTTTTGAGACATCATACTAATTTTATAAGATAGACATGCCAGAGAACAACGGTGTAGAGATGGATCTTGTAAGAGGTTCAGATGGTTGTTCTAAGATCTTACTTAAGTCTGAATCCACACACTTGCTGTTATTCAGAACATCATCCATGGTTCACATTTAAATTTGGTCTTTAAATTTAAGATGCTCAATAATGTTGGGACAGAAATATAAAAAAACAGAACCTATGAAAGTGTAGTTAACTGGTTACAAGAGATGCCCCTGAATATGCAGCCAGCTACCGTCACCCAGCAAAATAATAATAACCCCAACATGACCCAGTGAAGAAATGGAGTTGACAAAAGCAACTTTTCATTCTTTCCTCAGTCTTCTTTAACTTAATTAAGTTGAAATCCCTTCGGCTGAGCTTTGCAGTCAGCTGTATCTATGTAGCAAAGCACCCAAGCCCAACTAGGGCTTCTTCATGCATATTGGGCCAGCGATGGATCACATAGGTGACTCTGCTGCTGTTGGCTGGGCTTTGCCAACTACTGTGAGTGAGCTGAGCATCAGTTCCTCTGGGAAGGCCTGAGTTCTTCTCCATGTCCAGCTAATGCATCTTATTCACACTGCAGAACAAGGGCCCAAAAGAGAGAAGCTGTGGCCATGAATTATCGATGCTTATGCTCAGGATTAGCACAATGTTACTTCTGCCATTCTAGTCACTATACAAACTCACCAGACCAGCTCAGATTCGAAGGGTGGGGAAACAGAATCTTGGGGGAGAGAGCTAGAAAGTCCCCTTGCAAAAGCATGGATACCAAGAGGTTAGAGAGCTGTAGGCTTTTTTTTTGTCTGTAGTCTATCACATCGGGAGAACTTTGTATATATTCACAGATACATACCAAAACAGCAAGACAGAAAAAGCTTGTTTTGAATGCTAGACAATAGGAGTGATGATTAGAGTGTAAGATTAGGTGTCAGAATTTAAAAGACATTTTTCTATACTCTAATTTTAGGTGTCCATTCTTTCAGGATTCAACCTTGGTGATTCAGTTCTTTCTCTCTTAACTTGGCAATATTTTCAAAGGAATGAGATTTTCAGATGCCTGAGGTCATTTCAGATGCATTTGTTGGCTAGCTCTGAGCGTTTGCTATCTTTGTAATATGTCATTGATTACTCTTCAGTATAATAGTTTTTTTTTTCTAGAATGTTCATACTCAATGTTTCCTTGAAGTATTTAAGTAAGTCCTGTCTTCTAATTTCGGACAAACATATTAAAATAATCATTTTTAAATACTGTTCTGCTTTCCATCCCTCTCCCTTTAAGTCTTCCAGCAATATTTGGGGACCTTTGATTTGCAGCTCCTGTGAAAATCCTGAGACTCTAGACAAGGGGTCATCCCCTCACGGGAAGTGGTGGATCCCGTAGGAAACCGGCAGTTCTTGTACGCAGACCTGTCAGTTCATCTGAAGAACAAAAACAGATACATTTCTACTGTTCATAAACCAGTGCAGGGACAGGCATCTCCAGCTTCCTGCTCACTCTCATTAGGGGCAACCACTCTCCAGCACAGGTTCTTGAGCAAAGGCAGGGCTGGTGCCATACGAGCCTTCATTTTTGTCATGAGAAACCAGAAGTGTGAATTTATATGAAAAATCTCTTGATTTTGAAATATTGACTCAACACATGTTGAAATATGCAATAGAAAACCAAAAGAAAACCTTAGAAAACAATGTGTGGGCAGCTTGAGATATGTTTCTCAGATACACAGTGTAGTCTGCAAACTAGCAGTATTGGCGTCACTGAGGAACTTGCTAAAAATGCAGACTCACGGCCCACCCCTCAAACTGATGAATCAGAACCGATATATTAATAAGGTCTCGAGAACATACATCTGCCTGCACATTAGAGACTGGGATTCTCTCATTCATACAAGGAGCTGCATTGGTAAAATTTCTTGAGGAGCTTAAACTAATATCTGGGTCCCATTCTCTGAGATTTTGTTTTAACTTGTCTAGTACACAGGATGGGTCTTTTTCACACCTCCCCAAATGATTGTAACATTGAGCGAATGTCAAGAACTACCTCCTCAGCTGGGCAGTTCACTTCACGGAAGACATGCCCTGGGATTGGCAGTGCCAGCATTTACCCTGCAGTGATCTTGCTCTGCCACCTCGATCTATATTCCTGAGGTAGGGGTCACTGTGGGCTCAGTCTGGAGAGCTGGGGATGCCTGAGAAGCTTCTGCTACACTAAGGAAACTTGATCAAGTGAGCATGAAGTTGAACTCTCCCAAGCAGAGGGAGAAGTAACGTCTGGAGTTCAGAAGGACCATGGCCTCTTCCAAAGGCAGGGGGTAGAGGTTGAAGCTCGTTAACTCATCAGGCATCTTTGCCCTTTAAAGGAGAAAATTCTGTCCAGTTGTAGACTCTCCTGTTTCTTAGTAATAACAAGGCCTGAAGGTGGAACACGGGTGGCAGAGATTAACGTCATTGTTTTCTTTCCTCTCCAAAATACAATGTAAGGCATAAAATTTACACAAAGATCTCAACTCCTGACAGCCCACTCCAGGCACAGTTTTGTATTATGCGTGTGGCTGTGTGGTGGCATTAAGTAAATAACCCATAGAAATCATCTCAATGAAAAGTCAGGGAAAACAGAGGATGCATGAGGCAGAGATGCTCAGCTGAATTTCAAAAGGTGAGGGAGCTGGGTGAGGTGGGGAATAGGAAAGAGAAGAAAATGTTAATAAGCCAGGTTATTGAGGAATCTGAAAAGTGGTTCATAAGAGTGTGCATTTACTTCCCTATAATGAGATCTGGGATTATCTGTAAAAACATTTAGCTCTGATTGTTTTAAAGAGACGAGATAAAATGTTTAATATGTAGCACGCTGGAGTGTGCCTTTTCCCTGTGTTTTAAATGATAATCCTAATGAAACACCTATAATGTGCAAGAGATCAAGTTAGCCAGCTTCCCATCAGAGAGCACAATTGAGAACAATGGCACAGATGTTGTATATTCAAATGATGAGGTGCGAGCAGCTTTGTGGATAAGAGGTGCAGAAGTACCTGATATAAGAAGACTATATGAATACTCCCACCTGGCTCTCGGGCTCACCTGTCTGACTTTGCTCAAGATGTTTCATAATAGATATGGGCCAAATGTCTACCTTATAATTAAAAATACACCCTAGGGCTCTTCCTTGAGATCTGGGAAAAAAAAAAAGTGACTGTGCTAATCATTACAGTGAGTCCATGGGCCTGGTCCAGCGATCCCAGAATGCCTAGCGTGTTGCCTAAAACACATGGGCATGCAGGGAGAGAGGGCTGCAGCTCTCACACTCACCCCCGTCCTGGTAAATCTTAAGTTGAGCTTCTAAGTGGGTCTTAAAGTTTGTGTGTCTTTGTAGGGCAGGAAGGCATGGGGCAGGTTCTCTATGATCAGGGCAGATGGGTAAAGGAGGACTCCTGGAGCCCTCGGTGGCTTTTCCAGGCTTTTATTAATCTTTCTGCATAAGTGGCGACCAGGTTCGTGGCAGAAAGGAGGCGGGCGTGGGTGGAGGTGGTGGTCCCAAGGGGCTGGCCAGCCTCCTAGCCCCGGCTCATCTTCCGGGTCTCTGGGCTCGCTACTGCTGCTTCTGCCACTTCTACTTCTTCTGCCTCTGCCCTCCTCTTGCGGCTTACTCTCACTGCTTCTCTGCTTATGCCCTTCTTTCTCTGCTGCTTCTCTGCTACTTCTCTCTCCTGGCATCCCCGTGAAGCCGCCCTTATTTGCCCAGTCTCTCAGCCCAGGTGTGCCCACCTACGCACGCCCACGTCCTACTCAGGTGCAGCTGCAGGCATCCATCATTGACCCTGGCGGCAGGAAGGCGGAAAAGCCTGATCATTTCCATTCTGGCTCTATTAAAGGTACAGCTAAGCGCCATTCTCTCGGAAAAACTGAAAACCTTACATTCTCCCGAGTAATCTTAGGGTAGGTGTGATGCCTGCAAAAGTCGAGTGGCTTCTCGTGGAGACAGACATGGAAACTTCTCTCTGGCTCCTTTTCTCTCTTCCCTTCCTTTCCTTGGGCCATGCATTAAACTTGGTGGTATTGGTAAAGAATTATTTCTGCTGAGGCATGGCCTCTTTCTACAAGGAGACTATCCAGAAAATGAAACCTTGCTTGGTGAGCTTCATCTCCCTGAAATGAGAGCACTTATGGGGCTGCGTGGCTGTCCCTGCCCGCCTCAGTCGGTGCCTGAGACTCTGATCTATTTGTCTCAAACATCCCCTTCCTGGTAGTTCAAGCTGCCCCTTCAGTTTTGCTGATTGTACTAACATTTGTACCTAATACTTTCTGGCTGCTCCAGACAGGCAAATTCCAGCAACCTCCAATTTCTACCTTCATGCCTCATGATTTCTAAGTCTTTCATAGAAAACTTTCACCTCTCCTAGACAAAAAATTGGTCTTCCTCTCTGCTGCAAAAATGAAGAGAGTGTGAATCACTCTCTCTTCATTAATGACTTCTTAATGTTCATAAATTCTTGTTCATAAATCCTGTGACTTTGGAAGTAGTGAATGCTTTAACAATGGATCTATAAATAGTCTATTTATACAAGGAGTTGAAGATATTACCCATATTTTCCACCTAATGAAAATATTATGGAAATGATTAACCATATAAAAAGACTAGAGAACTTACATTGGAGAAAACCAGAACAATGGGTGAACAGCAGAATATTTATAAATGGATATAGATACACTGACATTGTGAAATAAGAGAAAAAAGGCAAATATTCTTCCAGCAGAATGGGATTGTGGGAGGGAATTCTAATAAATACTCAATAAATTCATGAGCTGATAGGCAGGAGAAGCAAAAATTTCCAGTTATCTTAAAGCACTGTTGACTGTGAAGCAGTGTCTGAAGGGGGAGTGAAGGGGAGATGTAAAACTCTAAGATTCCATTTCCTAGAAGCCACATGTGCCACGGGCCTAAAATAGTCCTGCTGAAATGGAAGTAGGATCTAAGGGTAAAAGCATTAAAGTGGGATTTAAAAAGGGACAATGTGTGCTCTGCAAAAATCATGGAGACAAAAGCTAAGCAATTAAGTGGGAAAAGGTGAAAGGGGAGGAGAATGCCCCTTCTTGAAAACTCAGCTGTGCTTATTAGCAAGGACCTGGTGGGCACATCAGAAGCCTTCCGGGAAGTTTTCTGTGCTGATTGCAGTGCCCAGCTATGCTCAGACCTCCTCTTTTATGGACTCACTCAACCTGCAGCTCTGCAGCCTCCACGGGTCCAGTTCCTGGCGCATCACTAGCTCACTGCAGGAAAGCAGACATCCTAAGACACTGTTTGTAGGGAAGACATCCTTAGCACATCAGTTGTGGAGGGCAGGTTCCTGGAAAGCTATGATCCTCCAGTGGAGAATGTGTACAGCAAAATGGTAATTCTTGGCCAAGGTAAGTTTCGCTGACAGCTGGTGGGCACAGCAGGAGAGGATGAACACAGCACCCTGCCCCGTTCACTCATGGTCATAACTCGTGCATTCTGTCACCTCTTGACATATCTTCCAAGTCACTGAGCATCTGTATCAAAAGGCACTAGAAGGCCATGGGAAAACCTGCTGCCTGTGGTACAGTGCAGAACAAGGCAGATCTTTCTTCAGGTGAGGTAGTTGGAGGGAAGACATGTATGACTGAGCCCACAAATGTCATACCCCAGGACTCCATCTCAGTTCAAAAGAATCTGCTGGCTCAGGCTTCCCCACTAGTCACGAGGAGACTGTCAGTGCGCGGGGTGCTGCTGCACCTCACATAAGCCCCAGGGCATGGCTCAGCTGCCTCGACTGGCTAGACTCCCACAGGGGCAGCTCCTTATGACGTCACAGGGGTGTGTCACGGGTGTTCTAGCCCTCTGGGCACACAGTGTGGTGCGTTCATGTTTGCACACTTTCCCTGGGCTCTTGTGCGCTTACATAGAAGTGGGGTCTCTCAGGCACTGGTCGCTAACCCTCCATCTTGCTAAATGAGTTGTTATGCTGCAGGTTTGGGATATGAGTACTGGATGGACAGTTTACTCAGGGCCCAGATTCCTGTGGCAGTTTTGGGTGTTGAAATTAGGTCAAGGGGGGACCAAGGATGACCCATCAGTGAGTCCTCACTGCTCAATTAAGAATACAGGATATTCTTTTGGATCAGTGTTTTTGTGTCCTTTGGGTAGATCCCTAGGAGTGGGATTGGTGGGTCATATGGTAGCTCTATGTTTAGTAGGCTGAATATACCCCCATATTCACTGCAGCACTATTTATAATTGGTGAGACCAGGAAACAACCCAAATGCCCAAAAGTAGAGGACTGGCTCGACAAGATGTGGTACATACACACAATGGAATACTATTCAGTAATTAAAAATTATAAACTAGAGCCATTTATAGAAACATGGATGGAGCTAGAAGGAATTATACTCAGTGAAACAAGTCAGAAGGCAAGAGAAAAATATCGGATGGCATCACTCTTAGGAGGAATGTGAAGGAACAACTACCAAAAACTAATAATAAAAGAGAGAGCTCAAGGAAATGAACAATTACAGCTAAAAACAAACAAGCAAACAAACAAACAAAAAACACAACAAGAACAAAAGTACAAAGACAAACCAAAGGGATCATTCGGGGAGAGGGTGGAGTAGAGACTGGAATGAGGGCAGAAAGAGCACAGGGGACTGAGGTGATGGTGCATGGGTAAAATGGTGGTGGGTACCCCCCTGGGGACTACAAAGGATGTCAAATATAATTAATTAAATCTAAAAAAAAAGAATACAGGATACATGTAGAGAGCTGGAACTAAAAATAAAAGGAAATATTTACACAGGCATAGAGGAAAGTAGCTGAAAGAGAGGAAAAGGAAGAGAAAATTTACTGGTTGGCATGTGGCAGATATCATCTTACCCCAGCTGGCCTATCCTGAGCAGAGACCAGGGCACAGAGACCAGGCACTCTTGTGTTCTGTGTTTTAAGGTGAACATGACCGCTCAGCTCTGTCCCTGGCTCCCAGCTGCCTGTTCAGGGAGACTTGGGGTGCATGCGGATATAGGGTGCTCTGAGTTTTCAGAAAGGCATGGACCCAGGGCTGTGACTGTCAGCAAGGACTTTACCTTCTTGACACACCTTCCTGCTGATCTATGTGAAAATGTAGAGCTGATGTCATAGGCTCTCCCAGTTTTTTTTCAAGGGAAATAAGAAGTATGAATTTATATGAAAAATCTCTTGATTTTGAAATGTTGACTCACTCATATTGAAATATGCAATAGAACAACCAGATGAAAACCTTACAAGTCTGTGAGTTGCTTGAGATCTCCACTTCAGATTCTTGCTCTTCATTCACACAGGCTGAAAACTAGCAGCACTGGCTTTGCTCTTGTGGGTTGCACTGGGCTGCTATTTACACAACGTCCACTTACAGTTTTCCCTACCCTGTTGGTGCAGCTGATGATCCTATTATGCATTCTGGTAATCAGTTTTCCTCAGGGGTTTCTGGCTTTGTTTTTCACATATTTTATTCTGCATGTCTGGAGGAGGGAGCCAAGCAGTGTGTCCATATTTCCAGATTCCAAAATGTCTTTATTTTTAAACAAGAAAGATAAAACTATTAAAGGAATAAAACACTGATCATATAAAGTTAGAAAAGTAACCAAATAAAGTAACTAAGAAGGAATTAATGAGGTAAAGTTTGAAATAATAAAACAGAAAAGAAAAAAAGATACAGAAATTGGTTCCTTTGAAAAAACCAATAGAGTAGAAACATTTTCAAGCCTAATTAAAATGAGAGAGAGGCTACAGCTATTTAAAAATTATAAAAGAATGCCACATGCAGCGTTATGACATCGAGGCTTAAGACTTAATGGAAATAGATAATTCCTAGCAAATAAAAAAAATCACTGAATTTTACTTAGGAATTAGGAAACTTGAATAAACTTATCACCACAGAAAAATAGAAGTTTAGCATTAAGGGCACCAATGGTCAAGATTAATTTAGTGAACAATGGGTTACTTCAATAGTCATGAAAAATGCAAAGTTCTCACATTCACTTTACGTTACCCAGCATAATTTTAACATCCAATTGATGGGAGCTAAGAGTAGAGGTATCACAAGACTGGAAGATGGAGGTGGGGGTAATGATTAACATAGTCATCAAGCTAGCTACAGAAATGAAAAAGCCTTAGGCCACAACCGCTTCAACAAGTATCAGACTTACTGAAGATGCATGGAGGCTCAGGTCAGAGGTAGGGATATGGAGATGGATATGTAGAGAATCACCAGTCTTCACAGATCAACCTAATCATACCCTGTGAGTAATTTAATAATAGATAACAATTCCACAAGGAATGAACCACTCCCAAGAGGAAGAACACTATGTCAGTACAATTTTTGCACAAGCAAGGTACAGCTCTCCTGCCCATCTGTGTCTATACCCTTTACCCTTTCAAAACCCTATAACCTTTACCCTTTCAAAAACACAGCTTTTGCCCCAGATCTGCCTACCTGTGCCTATGTAGGCATCTCTTTCAACAAATCTGTCCCACTAAGATGGAGCTCTTCCTGCCCACTTGTGTCTGTACAAGTGTCTTCTCCTTTCCTTTTTTTTTTTTTTTTTTCATAATAAACCAACCTTTTGGATATAACCAAAACTTTCTTCCTCATGGAGATATTTGCCATGGGCTGCTGAAAGGGGAACTCTGGTGAAACTTTTCTCAGAGCAACCAAGGATACTAATCCCTGAACACAACACCTCTCCAAAACGACTTCATATTTGTAATTCTTACATAGAATATACTATCAACCAGATTTGTTATCAATATTTTTGGACTCTATTTGTTACATTATAAAAATTGCATCAAAAATAAATGCAAGGTCAAAATTATAATCTCTCAGTGTAATCTACAAGTAGGGCATATTATAGCACTAGATACAAAAAAGACATAAAATTCATTATTAAAATTATTTATTTATTTTTAATTGTTTTCCCCTTTAATTTATATATATTTGACATCAGTTGTAATCCCCATGTATTCCCCATCACCATCTCACCAGTGCACCATCACCTCAGTCCCTCGTGCTCCCATCTTCCCTCAACCCTCCCTCTCCCCCCTCCCCACCAAGTGTCCCCAGTTTGTCCTTGTCTTTTCATTTTTGGTTTTTGTGTCTTTATTGCTATTATTATTATTATTATTATTATTGTTCTTATTCCTTTCCTTGCTCCTTATTTGGTTCGCTTATATTCCTCCTAGGGGAAGAACCATCTGGTATTTTTCTTTTGCCTTCTGACTTACTTCCCTGAGCGTAATCCCTTCCAGTTCCATCCATGTTCCTATGAATTCATCTAGTTTATCTTTTTTGATTGCTGAATAGTATTCCATCATGTATATGTACCACAGCTTCTCGATCCACTCTTTGAGTAAAATAGCAATAAAATGAAGTTACTTATATTTTTACTATAAATCATAACTCAAAAACACTAACAGCAAAAACAAATTTACACACTAGATAAACTGACTTCAACTATAGAAGTGAACAAGGAATTTGAAGCTGGAATAGTGAAGATAATTGGAGGAGGGTATATCCTCATCTCTGACTCTCAAGCTGTGCACATGCAGAAGACTGGAAGCTTCTCAACCAAAGACAAAGTATTTGAGCTGAGATTAGTCACTTTTTAAGAGACAAGTTTGAAGCCTTGGTAAGAACCTAGTCAGCTAAAAACACTCAGAAGAGAAAAATAACAAAATCCAGAATTTTCACATTTTAATATTCCTACTGTTCAGGATATAATCCCAAATCATCTAATATATAAATAAAAGATGGAACACATTCTCAAGAGAAAAAAAAGTCAGTCAAGAATTAACTTTCAGGGGCCTACCTGGTGGCGCAGTGGGTTAAGCGACGCACTATGCAGCTGCTACAGCACGAGTTTGATCCCTGCTGCTGGCCAGGGAGGGACCCACATGGCAGAGCAGACAGAGCTCTCCTACAGCACCTGCTGCTCCCCTCAGCAGTGTGTTTCAGTCTGTCTGCCTGTTCTGCTCCCCACTCTGTCTGGTGAATCCTCACACCACCCCTGCATCTCTGGCCTATGCCCCAGTTCTTGTATGCGGGAAGGAAAGAAGGAAGGAAGGAAGGAAGGAAGGAAGGAAGGAAGGAAGGAAGGAAGGAAGGAAGGAAGGAAGGAAGGAAGGAAGGAAGGAAGGAAGG
>JAGFMF010011914.1:766305-780154 GCA_019455555.1 Galemys pyrenaicus | reverse complement strand
TTTTGAATCAGTGTATTTGTGTCTTTTGGGTATATTCCTAGGAGTGGGATTGCTGGATCATATGGAAGTTCCATTCTTAGTAGATTGAGGAACCGCCATTCAGTTATGTATTTATGATGTTCCATTTTCCTCTAGCTTATTGAACATATGGATTACAGTTATAATGATGATTTTAATGTTCTTGTCTACTACCATTTGTGTCATTTCTGGGTCAGTGTGATTGACTTTTCTCATCACCAGTTATATTTTTTTCTTCTTTGCCTGTATACACATTTGAATGTATGCCAGACTTTGTGAAGTTTGACTGCTCTGTATTATTGTATTCCTATAACTATCATTTGAGATGTAGTTAAGTTACTTAAAAACAATTTGATCCTTTGGCTCTTGCTTTAAACTTTGTTAGGAATAAGAGATCATCATTTCTAAGGCAAAATTTCTCCTTTACTTTGACAAAATTCTTTTCAATATTTTACCAATCCCTATAATCATGAGGATTTTCCTCCCCAGGGTGCAGGAATAGGCATTATTTTTGTCCTTTGTAATCTTCCAATGAATGGACTAATCTTTTTGATAATTTTCTCACACGTGTAATGAAGAATGCTGAAATGCTTCTAGATTTCTGCAGCTTTCTTTCCTTACAGTTCTCTTCTTTTCAGCACTGCCCTGCTAATTCTAGCTGTTTTAGCAACCCTCAATCCCAGCTCCATCTATCTCTTCAAGCTTGAGTCTACTGTGCTGAGGTAACCTGAATTACCCATTTTGCCTAGGAGAGTTCTCTCCAGGTCATAACGAGGGCAATTGTGGTATTTGCCTCATTTGTTTCTTATCTCTCCGAGATCACTGTCCTTTACTAGATATCAACGTCTTCAGGAACTAATATATTTTGTCCAATTAGTTAATTGTTTTCAGGCAGGAAAGCAAATCTCTTCCTACTCCATCTACTCCAGCTCCCTTCAATCACCATTTCCTTTCAGTTCTGAGTTCTTCATCTAAGATACTCTGGGGTCTGAGATGATTAAAACCAATAGATTTTTAAAAGAAACTGGCAAGCAAATTAAAAGTTTGGGCATAGGACAATGGGCATAGGACAGTTAAAAGATTTTGAAAAAGAATAAGGAATTAGGAAAGTTTGTCCTACTTGATTTCAAAATGTACTATGAATCTATAACAATCAAGATTGATACACCAAAAATGAAAAGACAAGGACAAATTGGGGACACTTGGTGGGGAGGGAAGAGGGGAAGGGTTGAGGGCAGATGAGAGCAATATAACCAGTCATCAGAAAAATTCCAAATGAAAACCACAAGGGCCTGCCTGCTGGAATGGCTGAATTGAAAGGTAATAGCCATACCAAATGTTGTGAGGCTGTAGGAAAATTGTTTCATTCATTGCTGGCTGAAAGGCAATTTGGTACAACCATTTTAGAAAACAATATGGTAGAATCTCTAATGGACATACACTTAACATTTGACCCAGAAATTCTAGTCCTAAGTATTACCCAAGAGAAAGAAAAATATATTCACAGAAGTAAATGTGTAGCAGACAACCTATAATAATTATAGTATTATAACTATATACTTTAACATTTGTTTTATACTGCAGTAAGAGTTAACAAAACAATAATAATCTCAACATCATAGATGAAAACCAAAAATACGTCATTCTGAGTGAAAAAAAATCAAACACAGAAATCTATACTAGAGGACTCCATTTAGACAAAATTCTGGGAAATACAAAACTATAGTAACAAAAATCAGATTGGTGGTTGCCTGTGTCTGGTGATTGGAGTTAGGAGGGTGTAGAGAGGTCTAAGAAACATTTTATGGTGTCAGAACTATTCTCTACTGTGATTATTATCAGTTAATCATATAAAATTACCACAATTTGTGAAATTATACACTTGCAATAAATGCATTTCACTTTATATAAATACCTTAACTTTTAAAAACTAAAAATGGAAAAATAATTTTTTTCATGATAAATACCTAGTATAAAAAACTAAAACAAAAGTACTCTGCAAAAAAATCTTGCAACTTGGAGGTTATAGAGATCTTCCTAAGACAGGAATTCTGATGCTATAAAAGAAATGAAATAACCTTTTGTGGCTAAAGAAGAAATTAAAATAGGTTCAGTGGGAAAATAGATCAGAAAAAATAGTGTGATGCAAATGACAGATAAGGGCTAAGTAATCCATTTCATCAAAGCACTTCTCCAAACTTAAACACACACAAAATAAAGCTGTTAAATAATTGAGAACAAGTTATAGAAGAGCAAATTTGAATGGTCACAGGTATATGACAAGATGCTTAAATTGACTGGTAGCAAATAAGTGCAAATATACAGAACAATGTGATACCAATTTACATTCATTAGTAAGAGCTACCTACATAATATTCCTCAGGATTTAAAGACACGGTCCCTCAGATACCTGTTATAATTCTTGGCAAAAGTAATAGAACAGCATTTATTGAAAGTAAAAATGCGTATATCATTTAACCTTATCAGGCTTCTCCCACAAACGCCCATAGAAATAAAAGGAGACATATTAATGGACATGAACATTAAGGTGTTCATTGCAGCATTATTTCTAATGGCATAAAACTAGATCAAAGTGGAGGCTAATCAAGAGGAGATCAGCAAAAATCCTACTGCATGCATATGCCATGCTACTGAGCAGTGAGTGAAATAAGTGAACTTGAACTACTGTAGGCAGCTATTCCACTCTTTAAGAAATTCAAGCTGCAGGGGCCTCCCTGGTGGCGCAGTGGGTTAAGCAACGCAATATGAAGCAAACCGCAGCCACTGCAGCATGAGTTCGATCCCAGCCTCCGGCCAGGGAGGGGACCCACATGGCGTGGCAGACCTCTCCTGCTGTGCCCGCTGCTCCCCTCAGCAGTGTGCTTCGTTGATCTGCCTGTTCTGCTCCCTGCTTTCTGTGGTGAGTCCTCTCAACCCCCCCACACTTCTGGCCTGTACCCCCAGCTCTTGTGTGCATAAATAAATAAATCTTTAAAAAAAAAAAGAAATTCAAGCTGCAGACATGTGTATAATAATACACTTTCTTTAAAACAAAGATTAAAATCCCAATTTACATATATACATACTATATATATGTGTATATTTAATTTTATATAGTATTATGAGCATGAAAGAAGACATGGAAGAATACATACCAGATCTTTAAATTGTTCCATTAAGGTGACCCACGTTATATGTGCCAATATATGTGTACAAGTGTTGTAAATACCAACTCTGATCTTTGGTTGGTTTGTTCATTTGTTGCTTGACTACCCTGATGGGAAAGTTGGCATTTGAAAAATATTTGATCATATTGGTCAGGATAGTTCATATTATTCTTCAATAGTATTTACTTCTTGCTCACATGAAGTCTGAGTGTCTGGGGGACACTCCAGAGCAATTTTCTCAACAGTTTGGCTTAGCCTTACAGCCCATTCAAATCTTATAGAACTTTCTTTTCAATTTGTGTATATATTATTGCTGCAGTAAAGAGAAAATAAGTAAAGACTCCCCCCCCCCCTGGAATTGATGCATATCAGCTTGCTTTTTAATTTTTTTTTCCAAATCAAAGTATATGTAAGTTCCAGGAATTAGGGAACTCTTTGGCTGCTTAGTGTCATTTTTGTTTCCATATGAATTTCAGTAATGTTTGTTGTGTTTCTTTGAATGATTCCATTGAAATTTCATAGAGATTACACAGAATCTGTACTATGCTTTCAGTACAATGGACATTCTGACTATATTAATTCTTCAAATCCATGAGCAAGGAATAACTTCTCAAATTTTTGTCTTCTATTTCTTTAAAAAATATCTTAATGTTTTCTTTGAACAGCTGCCTTCCCAACAGTGCATGAGCAAACCTTCTTTCCTACATTCTCGCCAGCACTTGCTTTTGGTCTTTTGTGTATGGGTCAGTCTCCAGGTGCTATCTCATGGTTTTGCTTAGCACTTCCCCGATGATAGGTGATGATGAACATTTTTTTCTCATGTGCTTATTGGCCATCTGTATATCTTCTTTTAACGACTACCTGTTTAACAATTCTGTCCATTTTTTTAATTTTTGTTGAGTTGTCTTATATGAATGAAGAGCAAACATTTTCTCAGATTAATTAGGGTGACTTTTTGTTTCACTAATTTATTTTTCTGTGCAGAAGACTTTTAGTTTTATGTAATACCATTTGTTCATATGCACTTTTGTTTCTTTTGCCATTAGAGACAAATCTGCAATGACATCACCGAAGCCAGAATCATGGAGTGTTTTGCCTGTTTTCTTCGATGTATTTTATGGTTTCAGTCTTATATCCAAATTTTAAATTCATTTTTTTTGGTGTAAGGTGTGAGACAGTTTCATCTTTTTCGTGTGGTTGTCTAGTTTTCTCAATACCAGTTTTTGAAGAGACTCTTCTTTTTTTAATGTATACTATTGGTTCTTTTGTTGTAGATTAATAGTCCATAGATTTGTGGGTTTATTTCTGGACTCTCAATTTTATTCATTGGCCTATAGATCTGATTTTGTTGTAGTATACCATAGTGTTCTTATTATTATGGCTTTGTGGTATAGTTTAAAGTCTGAGCTTGTGTTACCATCTTTTTTCATATTTTCTGGTCAGGATTGCTTTGGCTATTTGGGGTCATTTTTGGTTCCATATGAATTTCAGTAATGTTTGTTCTGTTTCTTTGATGATTTCCATTAAAATTTTGTAGGAATTAGAATCTGTTTATTGTTTTGGGTAGAATGGCCATTCTGACTATGTTAATTCTTCAAATCCGTGAGCAGGGAATAACTTTTCATTTGTTTGTCTTCCTCAATTTCTCTTAACAGTGTCTTACTGTTTTCTTTGTATAGCTCCTTCAACTCCTTTGTTAAGTTTTATCATAGGTACTTAATTTTTTTTAGTGTGATTATAAATGGGATAATTTTCTTAATTTCTTCCTCTTCTTGCTCATTATATATAGGAAGGCAACTACTTTTTGTGTACTGATCTTATAACGTTCCACTTCACTGACTTACTGTTTCAACTAGGTTTTCAGTGGAGTAATTTTCAGGTTTGTGTTTGTGTTCTTTTCCTTGGTTCAGATATGAGACGTTTGCAGGATAGCTAGCTTACCCTTGGCTGGCAATTTTTATCTTTAAGTATTTGCATCATGCCATTCTCTCCTTGCCTGTAGCATTTTTTTTCAGAGAAATATTAGCCTGATTAGGTGGTTTTTATCAGCTATTTGCTTCTTTCCCCTTGCCAACTTCAGTAGTCTTTTTTTACCTTGAAATCTTGGAAGTTTCACCAACATATGTTTTGGTGTAGTTCTTATTTTGTTTTGGAAAATTGGGGTTCTTTTAGCTTCCTGGATTTGTATGTTTAATTCCTTCTCCAGGTTTGGGATATTTTCCTCTATTATTACTTAAAATATATTTTCTTATTCCTTCTCTCTCTCACTCCTCTGGTATACCCATAATCCTCATAATGCCTTTTCTCATGGAGTAAGATCATTTTGGATGTGATTCTTCATTTTTTAAACTTCATTTCTCTCTTTCCTTTTATACCCATATTCTTTTTAAATTTGCATCTTCAAGATCACTGATTCATTCTTTCATTTGATTTGTTCTAGTTCCACAACTTTCTCCTGCATTTTTCATCTCCTCTATTGCTCTTTTTATATCCTGAACCTCCACTCTTTTCTTATTTAAAGCTTCAATTTTGACTTATTCTTTGATGGATTTTATTTATCAATACATTCATTTGTTTTTCTGAATTTCCTCCATATGTCTGAATTCTTTTATCATTGCAATTTTGAATTCAATTTCTGAAGGAAGAGCAGATCTTCCATCTTTTTGTGAATGGATTCTGGAGATTTGTTTTCCTCTGTGCTACAGTAGTCTTCTGTGGACTCAAGATGTCATTTATTGTCGGCATGGTCTCTCCCATCTGTGTTGGGCCAGGCATAGTCTTACAGGGTCCATGTGCACCTGTGATTGATCAGTTATTGTATTTTCTTCACCCAGTAACATAATTTACAAGAATTTACCATTTGCACATATAAAGAAAAAGTGACTGAAGGATTTTTTTTTTTGACAATAAAAGGAGAACAGTCTAAAAATACATAGTTAGGGATGACTTAATTAACATATGCTAAATATATGTAATAGAATGCTTTGAGAGCCATTAAAAGAATTGTGGTAGATTTTGTTTTAACATTAAAGAAGTCAAAGACTAACTTTTGGTTATCTATTGTGTTATGAGCAACATTAAAATTTCAGAGTTTAAAATGATATTTTATTCTGCTTCTGATATTGTTGTTCATGTGTAAGAGAAGTTTGGTAGGTGGTTTGTCTTTGATTTATCTACATGTTTTCAGCTGGGTCATCTGGGTTAGAAAGATCCACTTCTCTGGTAGCTTCTTCATTTGCATGTGAGGTTCTCTTAGTGCACTTTGGTTTCTTTACTTCTCAACATGGAATCTCCTCTTCCAGGCCTCTTTGAGATTCCACACAGCATCATGGTCTCAGGATAGAACTACTTGTAATATGGTGGCTACCTTCCAAGAAGTAGGCAATGGATGTTGTTAGTTAAGGGCTATGTACAGAACACTACAGCTACCACATTCCATCGATTGAAGTAGTTTAAATGCTTGTAGACATTTGAGGAGGAGATATAGCTTTTCTTGATGGTAGAATAGGAAGAACACTTAAAGAAGAACATGCAAGATGTGGATATTGTTGTGGTTATTTTTGTAAAAAATAGAGTATACCACAGTATTGTATGATGCAGGTTATATAAATATTGGTGTTTCTTAAAGATCTAAAAATAATATAGAGGTAAAATGATGTTTCTATGGGGTATAATCTTGAGTTAACTACTGCTGTGGTTAGATTCTTTAGTGTTTGGTCTTTACATTAAATACAAATTACTTTTATAATAAGTAAAATTTAAAATAATTCCAATTTTGATATAACAAAGAAATAGCTTTAAAATAGCTTGTTCACAGAATTTGCAGTGCTCAAGGGATGAATGTAAATGGATGACATATTTTCCCTATGGAAAATTTTAGCAGGAACCTCTACATTTAAATTTCCATATTTGTAGATGGAGTAGGAGTGATAACTTCTTAGCAAAATAAAATTTAAATAATGGATTTAAATAATAGAAATCATTGTTCAAGATGAGCTGAATGCCATCCTTACCCAGATGAAAGATGTAGGTAATGAAATGAAGCATATAAAAACCTTACAGTTGTCTCATGCAAATTAAGTCATATTAAAAACTTATGCAAAACTTTAAAAATGAAGCATTTCAAAAACCTCAAGGAGGAAGGGTTAGGGGTTAAGTGTCTTTTCCATCAATCAGAAAAATTATCTCAATCTTTAGTGGGCATACTCTCTATTTTAAGCATCATCATTCTTGTAGCTCTAGGTTATCAGAATAACAACAAAATGTGTATATTCAAAGATTTTTCATTGCTTTAACCATCTTCTCAAACATACCCAGGAAGTCATAATGCTGGAATTACATTGACACAATCATTCCCATGGAAACAGAGCCTGGTGTTATAAACATGGCATTATGACTTCTCAGCAGGAAGAAGCAGATGGAATTTTGGCACTGAATCTGTAAGATTTATTCAAAAACACAAATGTCTTAGAGAATAGCACCCAGGGAAAAAAAAGGAAAAAATGACATGGAGTTGCCCCTATTATATGCATCACTTGTTTTTCATTTTTGATGTTTTTCAAGGGTATGTTTGCTTCTGGCAGGACTTGATTTTGTCTATTGTTTTTCTTTCTTATTGCTGTGTTTGGCACAACATATTCTCATCTTATTCATTGTTCATCTGGACAGGGTCTGCATTTTGAGATGGAGAAGTTGAAAGTCCAAGAAGAGAAATCACCAGCAAATTTGCTGTCCTGCTGAAACAAGAGCCTGCTCTCTGATGTCCAAGCCACATGTCTTACTTGCCCTTTCATTGTCTTTACTTTGAGAATATAATTTGTGCATGGCATAGGGCATTTTTTTGCCATTCTAATGAGATCCTCCTCAAAAACTCTTTTAAGTAGCATAAAAGTTAAAATTTTTACCCCTAAAGCATTAGAGGCATCTGTGCTATTCCTGTATTATTTTTTTTTGCTGTCTCATCTACTAGCCCAAGATGTCACACACCATGCCTGCATTCCAGACAGTTGCACATTTTTAAAGAGAGCAATCTTAAAGTTATAAGATCACTTTTGTTTATATCCCATTGACAAGAACTTAGTCGTACAGCCATACATCATATCAAAAGAAGCTGGGTGGACATGTGATCAGCTACAATCGGCAAATGGTATGATTATCTGTACAGACAATTCCAAGGAAACTACCAAAAAACTATTAGGACAAATAAGTGAACTTATCAAAGTTGCAGGATACAAGATCAATACCTTGTAGAAGATATATAGAAAAATCAATGATATTTCTATATTATTGTATTAGACAATAAAAATTCATATTTTAAATGTGATACCACTTGCACTACTAAAATATATGAATCAGCATAGGGACAAAATGGACAAAAGATGTGGAAGAGCTGTGCACTGAAAACTCTAAAACATTGCTGATAGAAAGAAATGGAATGATATACTATGCTCACATGCTGGAAGATTCCCAACTATTAGGATGTCTGTTCTTCGCAGATTGATTTATGGTTTCAATGCAATCATAACCAAAGCCTTCAGGCATTGTTTTTGAGAAAAAAAATACACTGATTTAAAGTTTATGTCAAAATACCAAGGACCTGCAATCACCAAAATTACCTGAAGAAAAGAAAAAGAGGATGTCTTTGACTGATTTCTAGGCTTATTTTAAAGTCTCAGTAATCAAAATGGTGTATTACTGGCTTATAGTGGAATACAACAGAGTCCAGAAATAATCCATCTATCTATGGTCATTTGATGTTTTACATACAGATGCTGGAAGAATTACGGATCTTCTTGGGTACAAAGTAGATATTTCATAGCATTCACAAATATGCAAGAAATAGACAAAAAAAATTATATTAGAACACAAAATGAATTGTAGGCCTAGATAGGCGTGCCATGATAGAGCTGATAGATGAAAACATGAAAAGAATTTCTAGTTGTCCTGGACTTGGGAAATTTTCTTAAATATTACATAAAAAGCACTCTAAATCACATTTTCAACTTCATCACATTTTAAAGCACTTCAAAAGATAGATACTCTTAAGAAAACTAGAAGTTTGATCACAGACTAAAATAAAATAATTGCAATAAAATGTGTAAAGAAAGAATTCCCTAAACAGGGGCCTTCCTGGCAGTGCAGGGGTTAAAATCTCAGCACTACCAAGCTATCACCAGCCACTGTGGCATGAGTTTGATCCCTGTTCTGGCCAGGGAGGTGACCCGCATGATGCAGCAGATCTCTCCTGTGTCTCCCTCTGCTCCCCTCAGCAGTGTATTTTAGTAGATCCATGTTTTCTGCTCCCCACTCTGTCCCTGATGAATCCTCTCACCACCTGCACCTCTGGCCTAGACCCCAGTTCTTGTATGTGTAAATAAATTAAATAAATCTTTAATAAATATTATTTCTACATATGTAAAATATGTTAATGATAGAAATTTTTGGAATTACAGATAATCAAGGATGGAAATGAAAATATCTTATGGTTTGACACCCAGGAAGAACTATTAATATTTGGATAAATATCCCTTGTTTTTGATAGACAAGTTCTTTTGATCCACATTGCTCAATAGTCTAGTTTGTACTATCATTCCTAACTGTAAAATATAAATGATTCGTATAACTCAATAATAGAACAAACCCAATTTTTAAATTTAGTTCTTTAACTTCTGGAAAGATGGTGTAGATATATTTTTCTCTACTCTTCTTTCAAAGTACAACTACAATTCCTATTATACATAATCAAACAAAACAAGAAGATTAAGACACACAGAGAGAAAGCAGATGGACTCTCCCGTGGTCTTGGCTGACACTGTGGTGGGGTTAGCCTCATTACCACTGGAATAGGGTGGAAGGTCTGATTCTCCACTAGTTCTGCTTTGACACCAGCCCACTGAGAAGGAAGGTCTTCTCAGTATTGCTGGGTGTGATGGAATTTCACATTCTCCACGTAGTCTCCACTTTATACCACATGACTTGGACCTCAATGCCCGATAGTAGGGAGTACTAACCCTCTATTTGGCCTTCCAGATACCACATATCTGTGATAGAGAGGTGGTTAGGTGCCCTTTATAGCTTAAAGAAGGTAGAAGTCTAGTTCCCATGAACTTTGATGGCATGAGTGGGTATAAGGACCATGATTTTTTCATTGCTTTTGGCTGGAGTAAAGTGGTTATTGTCTAAATGCTTTCTCTCTTGTGAGATTGTCCCTTTATTGGATTTTGTTGTGACTTCTTTTCTTTATGCATACATAGGGAAAAACATGAGTATGACAACAAATTTCTAATAGAAATAAAATTAAGAAAGAAGTAGCATAATATTTTGCTGAAAGGGCTGAAAGAAAAGAATTATCAACTTGGATTCCTATATCCCATGAAAATATCCTTTTCAGGAATGAAGACTAAACCTAAGAGAATTTGTTGACTGAAGATCTATCCTAAAACAAGGAAGTTGTCTAAATAGAAAGGAGTAGAGTAAATCCCATCTGCTGAGCAGATGATAAAAACAGTAATCTAGAAACAACAGGAAAGAAAAAACATAGTTAGAAACAACAGACTCTCCTTCTTTTGAGTATGTTTTACTTTTGAAGTAAAAATTACAACACTCTCTGATGTTTATAGGGAAATATTTAAAATATTTAAGACAGTTACATGAAGTAGAGGAGGGCAAAGAGAAGTAAAAGATTTCTATACATAATTCAAATTGATAAAATGATAGTACCAGTAGACTAATAAATTACGTATCTAAAATATAATATCTAGAACAGCCACTAAAGAAGTTATACTAAGAGTTTAATAGATTGATAAACTTAAAATCACTATAGATAAATCAAGACCTAACTCAAAAAAAATGTGAAAGTAACCACAGAAAGGCAGAAAAAGAAACAAAAAAATGAAGAGAACCTAAGGAAACAAACAAAAAACAGACTTAAATTCTAACTTGTTAATAATCACATTAATTATAAATTCTATAAATACTACAATTAAAAGCTGATAGAGTAGATAATGATCAACTATATCATGTCAAATAGAGACAAAATTCAAATACAACAATATAGGCAGGTAGAAATTAAAAGGAGATGAGATATTTCAGGCTGAAACTTATCAAAAGAAAATGGAGTTATATATTAATATCAGATAAAGTGAACTGTGGAGCAAAATGTCCCAGAGAGAGGTACATTACATAATGATAGAAGAGTCAACTCACAAAATAACAATAATAATAATAATAATCTTACTGTGTATGAACTAAATAACAGAATTGCAGAATTTCCAAACAGGTGAAGCAAAAATTGATGTAACTGAAAAATATTAATTATAGCTAGAAATTTCAATGCCTCTTTCTACTGTGAGAAAAACTAGACAGAAAAATTTGCAACCATGTACAAGGATGGAACCATCAGTCCACAGGAACTAATAGATATTTATAGACATTCTACCCATAATAACAGAAGACATGTTTTCTCAAGTACCTTCAGAATAGATACCAAGTGGACCATATCACCAGCCATGGAGCATAAGACTAACAGAATTGAAGTCATACAGAGTAATTTTACAACTAAAACAGAATCAAACTAGAAATAAATAAGAGAAAGGAAAATTTCTGATATTTGGTAATTAAACAATATGCTTTTAAATAATCCCTTTATACAAAAGAAAGTCCTTGAGCAAATAAAAAACTACATTTAACCAAATGAACATTAAAGATAAAACTGTCAAAATATATGTAAGAAAGCTAAAGAATTGCCAAAGGGAAATTACAGTACTAAACACATGCATTTAAATAAAGGAAAATTCTCAAACCAATTATTTAAGCTCCCACTTCAAAGCCTCAGAAAAAGAAGCAAAATGAGATGAAATCAAGAGATGGAAAGAAAATTAAAGGTAAGTCAATAGAAACTCCCAGGTCTAAAATGCACAGAGAAAAAAAAAAAGAACAAATAAGTGGAACAGATAATGCAAGAACTGTGGAACAATTACAAAAAGTGGGACACATGTGCAATATGAATGCCATAAGGAGAAGAAAGAAAGGAACAGAAGAAATATTTGAAGCAGAATGTATCTCAGTATGATCCATTACTGGAATTTTCCAAAATGAATGACAGATGCCAAACCACAGATCCACAAACCACAAGAAACTCAGTTTCTTTTGATATATTTCCTTTGAGATGTATTCATGTATGTGTGTACATTTCTGTATCTAGGATACATCATATTCAAGCTATAGAAAAATAAAGACAAAGGGAAAATCTTGAAAAAGACCAGACAACAAAGGCAACTTATCTATAATAAGGAATAGGGTTAAGAAGTTACACTGAACTGCTCTTCATAAGCTATTCAAGAAGACAGTGGGGTGAGTATTAAAAGTGTTGAAAGAAAAAAACCTACCTAGAATTCTGTATCAAGTAAAATTATCCATTATTTTTAAGGAGAAATAAACACTTTTTAGACAACTGAAATTAAGGGAATTTTTCTCAGTAGACCTCCCTTGCAAAAACTGTCAAAAGTTCTTTAAAGAGAAGGAAAGTGATGAAAATCAGAAACACAAATTTACAGAGGAAGAGCACTAGAAAAGGAATGAATGAAGGTAAAATAGACTTTAAATTTTTCCTAATTTTAGTTGACCTAGTTGGTGACAGCTTATTCAGAATGACAGTATTTTTAGTGGTCACATTTTATAGATAAGGTAAATATTATACTAAAAGGAACAGGGAGGAAGAACTGCAGATAATCTATTACAAGATATATTACCTGTGAAAGTGGTATAGTATTATTTGAAAGTTGGCTTGGATTAGAAAAAAAATATTTATCACAAATTATAAAGCATTCAGTAAAAAAGTAAAAAGAAATATAACTGATATACTAGTAGAAGAGCTAAAAATGGAAACATGTAAAATACTTGGTGAAAACCACAAAAACTAAAGAAGCAAAGGATATTGTTAACAAGTATAAAATAGTCACGAGTATAGTAAATATTAAATCAATCACTAATCACATTAAATGCGAATAATCTAAATAACCAATGAAAAGGAAGATTATTATAGTAGACAGATGAAGACTTAATTATAGATTGTCTACAAAGAAACTTTAAAATATAAAGGCACAGAATAAAAATAAAGGGTGGGTCATATTTAAATATCCACACTCAGAGGTGAAAGATTGAAAACTTCTCAAATTCAGTAGCAAGACCGTGATATGGATATTTTTGTTCCCCAGAACTTCTTTTAAAACATTTTTTACTATTGAAGGACCACTGTTCACATCTTTGCTAATGTTTTGACAATATAAGGTGTAGTCATCTTAGCTCTCCCACCACCAAGCACCTATTGTCCTCCACCATAGTCCATGTGCTCTCCCCACTCTCCTCCACTATTCTCACCTTTCTCTCTCCTCCTCTCTTCTATTCAATATACTACGGGAAGTCCGGACCAGGATAATGGTCAAGAAAAATTAAAAAAAGTTATTCAAATTCAAAAAGAAGTAAAATGATCTTTGTTCACAGATGATATGATCTTTTTTATTTTTTGGTTAAGTCTATTTTATTAGTTTTTTTTATTAAAATATTTAAAAATTTACATATGCTTGCCATTAATTGTAATCCCCATGTATTCCCCATCACCATCTCACCAGTGCACCATCACCTCAGTCCCTCGTGTTCCCATCTTC
>JAGFMF010011914.1:754674-765935 GCA_019455555.1 Galemys pyrenaicus | reverse complement strand
TATGGAAGTTCCATTCTTCGTAGATTGAGGAACCGCCATACTGCTTTCCATAATGGTTGGACCATCTTGCATTCCCACCAGCAGTGTAAGAGAGTTCCTGATATGATCTTATATGTAAAGAACTCTAAAGGTTGAACAAAAGGTTAGGACTAAAAAATGAATTCAGCATAAGTACAACACAAAATTAACACATAATAATCAGCTGCATATCTGAACAGCAAAAACACAGTTTGGAATGTTATTCAGCCTTGGAAAGGAAGGAAATTCTGCAAATGCTACATACAACCTGGATGAAATTTAAGCACATTATGCTAAGTGAAAATATACCAGTCACAAAAGATACTGTATGATTTCACTTATATAAGGTATCTGTAGAAGTCAAATTTCATTGAAACAGGAAGTCAAATGATGGTTGCAGAGCCTGGTGGTGGTGGAAAGGGAAATGGAAGCTTTTGTTTAATGGGTATGTTTCAGTTTTGCAAGGTAAAAAAGTTCTTGGGATCTATTGCATAATAATTGGACTATGTTTAACACTAATAGATAGTACGCTTAAAAATGGCTAAGATGGTAAATTTTATGTTACCACCTGTGTTTTTACTACAATCAAAATAAAGGAGAAAAGCTCAACGGATGGAGAGAGAGAAACCTGACTATTTACTGCTCAAGTGACACTTGAGAAAAGAGCATACTGGTCAGAGGAAAACCAATTGCAAAAGTCTCTAGGGGCAACCTATAGAGTATATTGAGGCCACTGTGATTAGAAAATAGTTAGGGGAAGGCAGAATATATAATATTGTGAATCACTGTAGGGTCTTTGGCTTTTCCTCCAAAAAATTCCAAGGTTTTGAACAGGGTTGTGACAAGATATGGCTTGTGATTTAGTAGGATTAGGTATAACAACAAAATATTTGGGTATTGTCTCCTAAAGTCTTGCTTCAATTTGATTCAAGTGTTTTATATGTTAATGAATTCTGGTATGGTAGTGGGGTCGAGGGAGAAATAGGAGGGTTGATAACTGAGTTCATTCACTGTTGGTCACTTGTGACCGTATAATGAAACCTTTGTTAAAACTGACACAGTTAGGCTAGGGGAGTGAACACATCAATGTGCTGAGAAGGTGGTATACAAGGAGAACATGGAAGCTCTTGTCACCCCATGTCACATCCCCCATACTTTGCTCTATGAATCTCTTCCATTTATCTACTCCTGAGTTGTATCCATTTACTAGAGTTGTAGTAGTCAGTGTAGTGATTTTCTGAGTTCTGTGAGTCATTCTAGTCAATAACATGAGGGAGGGGGTCATGGGAACTCTTGAATTTGTAGTTGGCTGGGAAGAAATGAAGATAACCTGGGGATCCCATTTATGGGTGATTTCTATAATGAAGACAGTTTTACATTGCTTATGTGTGGAATCTTTGGTCACCCTAGGTAGGGTCAGAATCATACACAATTGTAGAATACTTGGTTGGTATCAGAGAATTGGTTATCATTAGAAAAAAGACACAACACAGGGCTATTCTGTTCTGCTATTTGGAGAATAGCATGAGGGGGGCTAATAGCAGAAGATGTGGGGAGACCAATCAGGAGCCTCGTGTAGTAATGCGGGAGAGGCACAGCTGTGGTTATGATGAGATGTGTTTGGAATATGAATGTATTTTGAAGACAAAGCCAACGTGATTTGCTGATGAATTAGATGCAGGGGTGGTTGAAAAAGAGTTGGGCTTGAATCAAGGTTTGGGCATGTGAAACTACAATGAGTTTCTCAATCCTTTATTGAATTGTGTCAATGGAGGATGAGGTGACATGATAAATCTATGTCAACATGCCCATCTTTCTATGTCTGAATTTCTTCTTTAATGTACCAAGACATCTGTTACAATTATACTACACTGAGTGCAGGTCACTAGGCTCATTACAGAACCCCTTGCTTGCTTGAGCCCTTAGGTTTGGTAGACCGAGCCAGTCAATCACCATGAGAAACAGCCTTTCACTCTGCAGAGGTGTCCTGTCTCCAGGAAATGGGCCCAGAACCAGATGAAAGCTGCTGGCCCTGCAGTCTCAGATGGCAGAAGACTGACCTAGAAATGCCCACGTTGCTTTAATCTGCTAAAACTCCCACCTCTGGGTGGACTTAAAACACCAGTGAGGCATGTGATGCACGAAGCAGCATATTACTCTTCTGCTGGAAACAAGCTCCAGACCCCTTGCCCTGAGGGTGAGCCCCAGGCGCCTGCCACTCCCAGGCAAGAAGAAGGCTCAGGACACTTCCTGCCCTTCGGTTGAGTGAGCCACAAGATACATTGCTCACTTGAAACCTATATTCCAGGGCAATTATAGTGAAAACCAGACAACACCCTTAAAAATCTGTAACAGTTTCACTCACCCAAATAAGCAAACCCGTTGACCGCAGCCAGCACACTGAGCGCAGTCTCTGGTGAGCACATCCACACTGACAGATGCAGCCTCAACTAAAATAGGTTCTGCTTTCGGTGCCTTGCACCTTTAGAATTCAGCTCATGCGGGCCTTCCTGTTGGCCTAGGGGTTAAGTCTCAGAGCTATCACTGATGGCCTGAGTTCGATCGCTGGCCAGGGAGTCAACCTACATGGCACAGCAGACCTCTCATCCCGCCCACTGCTCCCCACAGCAGTGTATTTCAGTAGATCTACCCGTTCTGCTCCCCAAGACTCTATCTTTGGTGAGTCCTCTCATGTACCACCCACCCCAATGCCACTCACACCTCTGTCCTGTATCCAGGTCTTTTAGGCAAAAATAAATAAATAAGGTCTTAAAAAATTCAGTTCAGGGCCTCCCTGGGGGCATAGCGGGTTGAGTGCGGCACTGTGGAGCTTCTGCAGCCACTGCAGTGAGAGTTCGATCCCTGGCCAGGGAGAGGGGACCCACATGGCACAGCAGACCTCTCCTGTCTTCCCACTGCTCCCCTTAGCAGTGTATTTCAGTCGGTCTGCCTGTTCTGCTCCTTGCTTTGTCTCTGTTGAATCCTCTCACCTCTCCTCCCCCAACCCCGGCCTGTACCCCAGGTCTTGTATGCATAAATAATCTTAAAAAAATAAAGTTAAAAAAAATTCAGTTCATACATTTTTGCTAGTAAATTTGCAAATCCTGCAATTATTTTTAGTGGTTTGGCCTTCTCCTCCTGGGTTGGATTTTGAGTTTGAGCTCACTCTAGATTTGCGTTCTAGAGTTCAGTCTGAATGCAATGGAAAGTGTCAAGTATTATGGGATAGTAGTATGGGGTATGAGAAGAATGAATGTCCCCCTTGCAAGCTAATCACCTTGGTGAGTTCCTATCGGCTCTTCAAGTGAAGGGTCAGAAACGACTGCTTCTGCTGCAAAAGTTGGGTGCGGGGTTCAGAAAACTCAGAGTCAACAAACTTCCTCCAAATGCAACTCTTTAGGTGTCATTTCCCCCCACTCAGTGCCCTAATTCCATATAGGGTCAGACTTGGCTACGTATTTGTGTTTATGTCAACCCTGTGGATAGAAGAAGTAAGATATTTTTGTAGTGGTTATAAGAACTCTCCTATCATGCCTTGAGCCAAAAATTTAAGTCAGAACCTGTAGTCTTTTTCTTCAAGTTTGCTAACACAGTGAGAAATCCCTTGCATTCTTCCCAAGCCATGGTGGTGCAGTTCTTCCATGACTGCCCACCCAAGTCTTGATTTCCATAGACCTTTGATTCCAAGTGACCACAGGCCCCTGGCCTTTGGGCCCAAGGACCTAGGTGCCGTCTGCTCGTGTCATGAGATCTTCACTGTCTTTGAACACAAGCTGGTGAGTTAGCCATTCCTGGGTTCTCGTTCCTTTGAGGAGTTTTTGGTCTTGAAGCAACCACACATATGGTTTACTCAAATGGTTGAAATTCTTAGACTTAGTTTATGCAAAAGACACTTCTTAAGAGCTAGAGGGAAATTGCAGACTCTTCAGAGGGCTGAATAAACAGAGCTGTGAGGGTTGATTTTTTTTTTATTTTGCATTAACTTGACTGGGTCAGTTGGTACTCAAACATTAGGTAAAAATTATTCTAGATGTTTCTGTGAAAGTGCTTCTGGATGAGATTAACATTTAAATTGGTAGACTTCATAGGGCAGATTGCCTTCCCTAATGTGGGTTGGCTCATCCCATCAGCTGAAGGCCTGAATAGAACAAAAACCTTGACGCTCTTGAGGAAGAGAGAATTCTTCCTGCCTGATTACCCTCAACTTGCTACACTGGCTTTTTCCTGCCTTTGGGCTAAAATGAAGCCATTGGCTCTTTCTGGGACTGGAACTACATCATCAGTGCTCTTGACCTCAAACCTCTGGACTTGGACTGGACTGAACTGTCATCTTCCCTAGATCTCCAGGGTACTGACTATTTGCCATATCTTGGACCAGACTGCATTCATAATCACATAACCAAGTCCTTGAATTACCTCTATCTAGATGTAAATATACAGATATAGAAAAGTAGGTATATAGATATACATACAGATAAATGACAGTTTTTAAAAAATATTATTTTATTTGCTTATGCATACAAGAGCTGGGGTATAGGGCAGAGGTTCAGGGGGTGAGAGGATTCATCAGAGACAGAGGAGGGAGTAGAATGGGAGGATCTACTAAAATAAACTGTTTAGGAGAGCAGTGGGCGAGACAGGAGAGGTCTGCTGCGCCGTGTAGGTCAGCTTGCTGATGGGGGATTGAACTTGTGCTGCAGTGGCTGTGGCTGTCAGCTTCTTAGTGCTGACACTTAACCCTTGGCACCACCAGGGAGGCCTGAAAAGTGATGGTTTTGATATATGGACATTGATCTCTATATATAGACAAATACAGATATAGATAGATATATATAGATGGTAGATGGAGAGAGTACATAGAGAGATGATAGGCAGAGAGAGTATATAACTGAAATGAATATAATGTTATTTTAATTATATCTTAATTAAAAAATGATACCTCAATAAAAAATGATCAGCCAAGAGTAACATTTCCAACTGCAGCTAATTTTTCACAATCTCAGTAGTCCTCATGGCCAGAGGGAGAAAAGTTGTGGGAAATGGGTTTATCTTCATGATGGCTTTGGCTTGGTTTAAGTCTTCCGATGCCTTAACATTTTTTATTTTAATAGAAAACAATCACATTAATTCACTATATAAAAACTCACCAATATTAACATTAAGACAGCTATCAGTTATTTTAGCAAAAGCTATTTTGTTCTCCATCTATTCTCTTGTACAGGGTAACACAAGTCTCAGCAATCTATGGAAGAATGACAAAAAATACACCCCTATTTATATACTTAGGCGAGAGAGAGGAACAGCTTAGTCTCCCTATCAGGGGTTTTCATTACAACCACAGCTGGGACAATAGAGAGTGAGCCGCTTGGGGTCAGAGAAGACAGAGAACCTGGTGCCGGAAAAACTAAGTTTCATTCACACATGATCACAGTAACAGCAAGAGCCTGTCAGCTACTCTGTCATGTAAAACTGTCACAAGCCATTATTCCTGCTTTGCAGATCTGGGCATGAGGCTCAGAGAGGTTAGGTGATTTTCCTCAGGTGACACACTTTGGAGGCAAGGGTTAGGCCAAGTTGACTCTGACGAATAAGTTCTTAGTTATAATGCTGAGTCGCTGGTGTGTGGGTGGTGAGTGACTCAGGCTCCCCTGCTTCAGGGTGAGTCACCCTCGTTGTGAAGGGAGGAGGAGAGCGCATGCTGACGTCCAGCTTTTGCATCATTGCTCTCACTCCCGGAACCGCACTGTAGAGCAGCGCAGTGGGAGGGAGAAGGGGGACTCCTCTCACTGCCACCATCACCCTCACCAGCACTTCCTCCTGAGCGCCCAGCAGCCACTCGGCCTTTTGCCTGTCCCAATGCAGTGTCTCAGCCCTTTGGCCAATGAGGAGTCCCATTAAGAGAGTCCAGAAGGGATGCAGTGTAGAGCAGGCCACAGACATTCAACCTAGACTCCCCCTTGAAGAACGTGAAAATCCTTGACTCTGACTCAGTACCAGTTAGATTAATGTGATTCTAGATCAATCTGATTCTCTTACGTCCTCAAGGTCCCTTCTCTGCAGTTATTTTATTTTCCCCTGAACTAACCCTAGGACGTTTATTAATTCACGTTTCTGTCTCTACATTACATCTCACAATAAAAAGATAAAAGGACACTTACTAAAACAAAACCAGTATTTTCCCTTTTGCAGATGGGGAACCAGAGGCACAGAGGTTATGTGAATGGACTAGACAGAGGTGCCACGTGTGTTGGGCAGGCTTTTCACTGCACAGGGTCCCAGCGGAGTGTGAGTAGAACAGAAATATAATGTGCTTGTCAGTCAGGCTGTTGAGGGACCTCAACTACCCTCTCTGTTTGGCACAAAGGGGCTGGGGCCCAGAGTGGGGAGGTGGGCAGTAGCATGGTTGGGGATGGAGGCCAGGTCTCCTACTCTTGTAAGTCATCTATTGTGCCCACTTATGGTCCATGTCCCTCTGTCCCCACCTTACCTTCAGTTATCCTCGGTCTCTGCCTGTAACACCCAACCCTTGCTTTCTAAATCCAACAGCCTTGGAAAGAGAAAGCAAATTAATGCAAAGGGAGGTCAAAGTGGAAGTGAAAACTGAAATGTAATGGGTTTTTAAGAAGCATCAGTGGCTTCCCCAGGGCACAGGAAGGCATGCAAATAGAGAATGGAACAATCTCTTCCCGAGGCTCCTTCGGAGGGGAATGAATGCTGCAGGCTCTGCTCTATCCTGGCCTCTGGCTTCCTGGCAGCATGCCAGCTGAGGCTAAAAGGTCTCCCTCTAATGCGCAATTTGATGATTTCTTTTTTTAGTCATTTCCCCAGACTAAGCATTCGCTCCATCTTATTGAACCTTTCTTGGGGCTCCTCTTGATTCCCCGCTGCTCCTTCGGACTAGAGTCTTCCTGCTCCTGCTTCCATTAGCTCCAGCCTTCTCTCTCTGGCAGACAACAGTGCCCTTGGCTGGTGGGCTTCCCTGTGGCCCCAGAGACTGGCATCTGGAAAAAGACTTCCCTTGGTGGAGTGGAAAAGGGAACAGGTGCCTTCCTTTCCTGCAGACTCTCCTGCAGACCCAGTTGTATCTGCACCTGCATATACACTCCCACTTTGGTCTGAACTGAATTCATCTCCTGCCAGTCCCACCACATTGCTCGGGGTGGCCCCTCCCCCAGTGTGGGTGGCCTCAAGAGCAGGCCTGCCCAGGGTTGCTTTTCACACAGACACGGGAGCTCATCTCCCCAGTCTGGTTTGCCACAGATAGGTCACTGGAAATGGCTTCTTGGAGCTGGAGAATACCCCAACAGAGGGACAGAGGGAGGCCCTGCCCCGTGGAGTGGCACTGTCCCCCATAAGTGCTCCAGTGCGAGAGATGCTGTGTTCCCCACGACGCTCCTGGTGTTATGATGCCCTCTGGTTTGCTGGCCTGTCTGCAGTTTGCTGCTGTACACATTCTGCGATGTCTTGGTATCCTCAGTAGAGTCCCACTTTTTCTGTTGCTTGCAACCAAGGACGCCTGTCTGAGGCAGCTTAGGCTACTCTGAGACTAGGGGCTAATACAACAGGTGTTTATTGATCACAGTTATGGAGGCACCAAGATCAAGGTGTCAGCAGATGTGGTTCTTGGTGAGAGCCCTCTCCCCAGCTTGCAGAGCTGTCTGCTGTGTGTTCACAGGGCCCCTTCTCCTATGTGTGTGTCTGTGTGTGTGTGTGTATGTACACGTGGGCATACGTGTGTAAAGGAAAGGGGTGTTGTTCTCTTCCTCTTCCCTAAGGGCCCTAATCCCAGCCTGGGGACTCTGTCCTCATGGTTACATCTAAACCTTGTTACTCCCGGATCCTACCTCCTAATACCATAGCACTGGGGGTTGGGCTTCAACATATGAATTTTGGGGGAGACACAAACATTCAGCTCCTAACAGCCAGGACTAATCCAATCTTCAAATTTTCAGGCTCAGTGTGTCACAGCAGTCCCCAGAGATAGTCCCAGACTTGAAAGGTTTGGCTGAGGATTTCTCAACTGTTATTGTGTAAATGCCTTAAGTATTTGGTGGAAATCATAGTTAGAATTTTGATCTTCTCCTGGGCTAGTGATAAGTGGTCCAGTACTTTCTCTGAAACCGAGAAGAGACAACAGCCACAGCTCCCAGCCAGCCATAGGATTGCTAAGCGAACAACCGAGACGCTCCACTCTCCTGGGTTGCCAGCCTTTTTTGAATACTGTGTTTTGTGTTTTACATCCCCTCCTGTCTGCAAAACGCTGTGCCCGAGATACTCAGCTATTACTCTCTATTAACAGCTTTGCCAAACTCTAGGCTAATCTAAGTGTTCCGAGCATGTTAAAAGTAGGCAAGGCTAACATCAGCTGGTCAGTAGTTTTGTTACTGGAAATTGGCCTGGGTTCTTCTGCCTGTTGCTGCCAAGAAGCCAACAAGCAGAGTCATCTAGACTTGAATCTATAAGCACTTTTATTTTTCAGCTCACTGGCCATCGATCTGAGAGAACAGTGGGCTCGTCACCCTAAAGAGACTGTTCTGCCATTTCATCTCAAGCTGTACTTTTTATGATGAATTAAACAAAGACAACCAGTCACAAGCAAACCAACTACAGAGCATCCTGTCATAGTTGATGCTTCTGGCATTTGTCACATTCAGCACTTATCAGCCTCCGTGCTGTCTTGACCTTGGTATGTCCAGTGGCGACAGTGTCCCACACTCGGGCATCATCAGAGCAGCAATCTCAGTTCAAAACAAGAATTTTATTTTAAAGAAAACAGATGATTAATCATAGTGTGTGCAGATTCCTACCTAGGCGCAGTGCCCTTCCCTCCGCCCTAGACCCCATCAGTGTAGTTGTATTAATTGCATTTTCAGCTTACAGTATTTTCAATGGTGGGTTTATCAAGTTGTAACCTGGACAATACCTTGAGGCAGGAAGAGCTCCCCAATGGGGACAGGACAGGACTCAAGGACAAAAGATTGTGATAATTTTGCTGCCCCTGTGGGCTGGTAACCAAGAGGGTAAAAACCCTGCAGATTCTAGGCCTGTACGTCCATGCACTGCCACATGTCTCCACGGCTCTTTGCTCCTTTTTATCATTTCTGAGCTATTTCCACAGCTTATAGAGTTGGCTGCTATGGGAAAGAAAAGGGATTGCAGACCCTGGAGAAGAGTCACAGACCTTGAGACCAGACCAGGTCATCCTGGAGCTGCGGGCACACAAGGTGTTTGCCTTGGACATGGTCAGGGCCCAACAGCCACAGAGCTGCGCTGACCAGTGCCCGCAGCCACCAACAACATGGACTTTAGCCAAGTCCGCTCGCTTTGCATTCTCAGCCAATGAAGAATCATTTGTTGTTTACAAACCTTTGTCCTAAGATCTACAAATACCTTACGCCTGGCTCCTGGGTGAGTCTCCCAGGCCCAGAAAGTTCCCCCTGACTCCTTGCCTGCCCCCACTGCTGTCTGTGGGTGCCTCTTTTCAGTCTTGACCAGAGGTCTCAAGAGTTCTTTCCCCAACATGGGGAGCAGACCCCCTTGGTCCATTCCTGCAACATGTGGAGCAGTGGACAGTGACTGATTTGCTCCCAGCTTATCTGCCTGTATTTCTGGGTTGGGATTGAACTGGTGGGGTCCCAGGCTGGCTCCCTTTTCTGTTAACAGCCCAGCGTAAATTGAGAAAGATCTGTAGAAAATTGTTTTTGCTGCTGCCATTTTATAGAAGACTTGTCCTGGTGAAAGGATGCTGTGGGTTTCAGGGTGTCCTGCCTATGTTGTCCAGTACACCCACCCCTCTCGGGCCCATGTCCCCAGTTTGCTTCCCAGACCTTTCATCTCATATTTCTCTGATGACAATGGAAGTAGCATCTCCCTAGGTCCAACCTCCTGGTTTCTTAAGACAGACATCCAACCACCTTTTTTTTCATTAGGTGGAGAGTGGGTCAGATATGATAACAATAGGCTTAAGGAATCTTTAAAAGGATTAAAAGTCACATTTGCATCTTAGAAATTTTGTAAAGATTAAACGAGATAATTTTAGGGTACTTAATTTGTGGTTTGAAGCAGGGCCCCCAAATTATTAAATCTGTCCCCACTGAGAGGCGTTGGGGTACAATTTGCCTCTGGTGCCACTGAAGCCAGCTCTGGCTGTGGTAACTTGAGCCCCAGCAGACGAGCTTGCCCTGCCCTCAGTGCGGGTCCAGTCTGGGCAGAACCAGGCTTTTCCCTGTTATATCTGGCTCATGGGTTGTGGTTTTGTCATTGTTGTTGATGTTATTGTTATTTTTCTTTTCTTGTTCACTTATATTCCTCCTATGAGTGAGACCATCTGGTATTTTTTTTTCCTTCTGGCTTATTTCACTGAGCATAATCCTTTCAAACTCCATCTATGTTTCTATGAATGTCTCTAGTTTATCTTTTTTGATTGCTGAATAATATTCCATTGTGTATATACACCACATTTTCTTGATCCAGTCATCTATTGGTGCACATTTGGGTTGATTCCAAGTCTTACCTATTATAAATAATGCTTCAATAAACATAGGGGTGCAGGAATTCTTTTGAGTTAATGTTTTTGTGCCCTTTTTGTAAATCCCTAGGAGTGGGACTGCTGGGTCATTAGGCAGCTCCATTTTTAGTAGACTGAGATACCACCATACAATTTTCCATAGAGGTTGGACCAGTTTACATTCTTACCAGCAGTGTAGGAGAGTTCCTTTTTCACCACATTCTCACCAACATTTATAGTTGCTAGTTTTTTAATATGTGCCATTTTTACCGGTGTAAGGTGGTATCTCATCGTGGCTTTAATTTGCATTTCCCTGATTATGAAGGATATCGAACATTTCTTTATATGTTGGGCATTTGCATTTCCTCTTTGGAGAAGTGTCTTTTGAGTTCTTCTGCCCACTTTTTGACTGGATTGTTTACTTTTTGTTGAGTCATATGAGTTCTCTGTAGACCTTTGTGACCAGTCTCTTATCAGTTGTGTGGCGTGCAAATTTTTTTTCCCATTCAGTGGGGTGTCTCTTTGTTTGGGTAATGTCTCTTTTGCTGTACAGAATCTCTTTAATTTGATGTAGTCCCAGCTGTTTATCTTCTCTTTCACTATATGTGTTTTAGGTTATGTGTCTTTAAAGATGTTACTGATTTGCATTTCTCTGATGACAAGAGAAGTTGAGCATTTTTTCATATGCCTGTTGGCCATTTGCATGTCCTCTTTGGAGAATTGCCTTTTTAGCTCT
>JAGFMF010011914.1:690987-753839 GCA_019455555.1 Galemys pyrenaicus | reverse complement strand
GAGGTGATGGTGCACTGGTGAGATGGTGATGGGGAATACATGGGGATTACAATTAATGGCAAGTATATGTAAATTTTAAAGTATTTTAATAAAAAAAAAGAAAGATAGTTTCACTTAGTAAAAAAAAAACAAAACAAAAAAAATAAAGATGTTACTGAGATGTAAGTTATGTAGTGTTTTGCTGTTTTGCTTGTCTTTTCTGCTATATATTTCATAGTTTCAGGTCTTACGACATTTTTTTTGAATGACACCATTGACCTCATGCTGAGTGTCTCTAGAAGAGCTTTTTGATGTTGGCTTTATGCCCAACATCTCTAAGAGCTATAACACTGGTCCCTGCCTCTGACACATTAGGTGCTGACCAGTTTGCTACCCAGTGCTACCTGGCCCAGCCTTAGGATTGCTGTTCTAGGCTTCTGTGATGCCACCCCCTGGAAAGACCTTTGCAGAGAACTTCGACCTGCGAGAACTTTGCTGGCTCTGCTGCTAACTTTTTCTTCTCTCTCTCTCATTTGTAAACAAACCATTATTGCTGATCCATGAGCCTGAGTTGTGTCCTGCAATTAATTGCAGTTGTAAGCATATGGGTAAGAACCCACCAGTGTGACATTTTGGCTCCCATAGCTTTGTAAAATTCCAGTTTCACATGTAAGTGCTTCACAATTGTGAACTGTGACAAGATTGTTACTATTATTAGGTACTGTTTTCAGTTCGGGGGTCCCTCCCCATGAGCGTTGATGATTCACAAAGTCTCTTTCCAGTCCTCGCTGGCCTCTCTTCCTTTCTTCTCCTGATCCTTGGGAATGAAGCTCCTAAGTCTCCACCCTTCCTTTTGGAACAATCTCCCATCCTGGCACTGAGTATCCCTTCTGTGTCCATATTGGATAGTTGCTTCTGTGAACCTACTGCTCTGGGGTGCCCAGCTTGGATGTAAGGCACAATGACATCAGGGGAGACCCTCTATAGCTGGAGTCTCCCCTCTGAAACTCTGAACTTTCTGTGGGAAAACTCCTCTTTCTTTAACTTCTGAGCACTTCTATCTTCTCTGTGACTTCTGGAATATTTTTTTTTTTTTTGGTTCACTCTCATGGAAAATTCTCAGTTTGCCTGTTCCTTCAACCTACCTCCTCCAGGAAATGTTCTCTGAGTAGTTGACAGCAGAATGATACTCCCCAGAGCTCCAGCCTACTCACAAGGTGAACTCACTCCTGTCTTCACGGCCTGGGGAGGAAACCACCTCTGGAGAATGCAGTGGTAGAGATACCATAACCTGTGGGAGGAGAAGGGGGAGGCTCCCGGACTGCTTTTCATTGTAGTGTTCTCTTGTTTTAGGCAAATTCTAAAAATTCAAGAACTCAGAATTGCAAGGAACACCTAATAATCACTTATCTTCATTGGCAGAGGCTCATATTGAGGTTATAAGGCTACTACAGGGTCATGAGGCTCAAGCACATGGACCACCTTCCTCTCGGTCAGAATTATCACCAGAGCAGCCATTGTCTCCCCGAGCAGCAAGCCCACTCCCTTAGAGTTGTGTGGCCTCGATTCTCTTAACCAATCTCTCTTCTCCTCCCTGCCCTTCTCCCTCTCTTTCTTCCTCTTTCTTCATCTCCATCTCCAGTTCTCTCAGCAATAGTCAGTCTGTTGCAATACAAGGGAACACTCACTATCCACTAGAGGAAACCTAGAGAATGCACTTGGGGTGAGGTGGAGATGCAGAGGGGATTGATTTCCTCTCACTTCTTCCCCACACTCCAAGCTTTTCTTGCTGGCCACTGGAACCTGCCTGCTGTAAGGTATCCCATATCCCATATCCTGGTTCTTCCACAAGGTGCTTCTCCCATTAGCATCACTGCTTCCATGATTATATTTGGCCTGAAACTTTTGAGGCTCAGATGTATGTTTTTGACTTCTCTCTGAATTTCACCATATACTCAGGAGTTAAATAAATTGACTTAAGGGTAGAAATTCACAGAATTTCTGAATTATAGAAGCTATGAGGAAAAAATAAAAACTTTTCTTGTATCTTCTGAATTCAGACATTATTCAAGACCCAGGATTTTTTCCTGCATATTTTTCTCCATGTACAGTGTTTACATACAGGTTGAACATTTTGCAGATGTGCTTTATTTTCACTCTTTTGTGAATTAATGCAAGATTTTAATTTGATTTGGTATCTCTGGTGTGCAAGAAGGCCACATTTTACAGTGCTAATAGAGTCTTAAAAGATGGGAGAAAGCAAGTGGCAGTGAAGAGGATTTTTCCTTTCAGTTAAGGAACTTGGAATTCTTAACATTTACGTGTGAAATTCAGCTGCAGCATATCTGGATATAAATAATACATTGAAAATTTTATGTAGTTAAGCATTACAGGAGTTGGACAAGCTCTGCAAGGATTTGCATTTGATTCTGTTTTTTTTTAAACATGTTAACTAAAAATAAAATAATTTCAGGCATATAAAGTAGACAGTAAGGAGAATTTGCAATAGAAATGATGTGCTGAATTTTTGTGCTTAAATCTTAAACCAGTCATGGGTCAATTCACAGGAGAAGCTCATCCTGGGGATAGGAGGAGCAGGAGGCTGATCTGAATTGTGAGCCAGGATGGTGCTTTTGGCCTCGGGATGTGACTCAGACTCCTCCCTGCTCCTCACAGAACCAGCTTTTGTTAACCCATGGGGGAGAATTGTTTCTGAAACTAGAGAAGCCACAGACGTGGGTAAAGACAGCAAGTGAGAGGAAATGCACAGATGAAGTCATGAGGACTCCACCGTGGATTCACCTTCCTAATTGTCACTTGAGACAACTGAGCAGATATCCAATGGCCTCTTGGAGACTGTATTATTCCACCGGGATGGCCATAAATTCATCCAAAACTGGATGACTTAAGCAAGAGAAATTCAATTTCTTCTGATTCTAAAGACTAGAAATCCAAGATGAAGGTGTCTCTGTCCTTGGTTCCAGATGGCCACCTTCTCGCTGTGTCCCCTTTTCTCTGTGTACATCATTGGCATCTCTTCCTTTTCTTATGAAGACACCACTAACCCTACTGATTAGTGCCCCATGTGTATGAAGTCATTTAAAATCTTAATTACCTCTTTCAAAGGCCTTATCCAAAACAGTCACATTGGGGATTAAGGGGGTGGAGTGGGACACAATGAAATCCATGAAGATGATCACGGTCTTATAGATGTTGAGTGTGGGTCAGGGCTGAGTCCTCAGGAAGGTGTCTTGAATCCGTCTTCTCTTTCTGTCCCTTTCGTGGCTGGAGTGAGCATTTTACACACCCTTTCAGGTCTTGGTTCCTACTTGTAATAAAGGGAGAAATTACAAAGTGATGTTTATGATCTGACTTAACTCTGGGATTTAACTGATCCTCCAGATTCTGTAAAGGACTGAGTTTTTGAGGGCACCCAAAAGAACAAAGAGCACACACAGGGATGCAACAATCAAATAGAGCTGTTAATTATGCCAGCATGCTGGGGCCGACCGTTCAACCGAGACACGCAGGTCTGGCTGAGGCGATCGACCCCGAGAGGAAGAAGGGGTGAGCTTTTATAGCCAACTTCCCACCCTTACATAGGTTGCAGCGAATTAGCTGAGGGGTTGAAAAGCCCGCACAGTGGGCACAGCCAATAGTTTTAAAGAGACACATATTCAAAAGTTTAAATTTGTACCAGAGATCTATTTTGGCGGGGTGGGCTTCTGCCCCATACCTGGTGCACATCCTAAGATAACAACCTCTAAGATAACACTCTAAGCTAACATTCTAAGACAACATTCTAAGCTAACATTCCAAGCTAGGTTGTTGGTCAAGAATAATCTCTGGCTCCAGCATGTCTCTGACTCTAACAATTCAAACTCATCAGACATATATATTCCTGAGGCTTAGACACAGCTCTATTCCCAGTTGACTTTGAAGCCTTGGGTAACCTCAACTTATCCAATAATATATGTGTATTCCAGATCCTGTGCTGGACACCAGGGACATGGAGCTGACCATAACCAAGTCCTTCTTATACTAGTTCCTAGGCAGATAAAGCAAAGGCTGCTAGAAGTATTAAGTGTTGGGTTAGAGGAGGGAAAGGCGATTCAAGGGCCACAGCCTCTCCCTGGTGAGCTGTAGGAAGGACTCACTCTGTGACAAGCCCTATACCAAATGCCCTGTGAGCTTAAAACAGCAGACCAACTGCACCCTCTGGCCCAGACAGGCACCATCACCATCTTCTTTAGACACATGATCTTACTATGGCATAGGTACTACTTTTTATTTTAAGAGGTAAGTTTTATATATTACAAAACTCACTTTAAATATTTAATCACTTTAAGTATTTAATTTAGTTTTTAATAAATTTGTAATGTAAAAAAAATAAATAAATTTGTAATGTGCAACCATCATCATTATCTAGCTCTGAACATTTTTTATCACCCAAATACAAACTCTGTCACCTCCAGTGCTACCACCAGCCCCTAGCTACCACTAACCTCTGCTTTTTGTCTCTGTGAATTAGCTTATTCTGGATCTCTCTCTCTTTTTTTAAGATTTATTTCTTTATTCACACAAAAACTGGGGTATAGACCAGAAGTGCAGGGGGTGAGAGGATCCATCAGAGACAGAGTGGGGAACAGAAAAGGCATATCAACTGAAGCACACTGCTGAGGGGAGCAGCAGGCAAGGCAGGAGAGGTCTACTGCGCCATGTGGGTCCCCTCCTTGGCTGGGAGCAGGGATCGAACTCGTGCTGTAGTGGCTGTGCTTTGCTTCATAGTGTGTTGCTTAACCCACTGCACCACCAGGGAGGGCCCTATTCTGGATATTTCATATTAGTGAAATCATATATGTGGTTTTCTGTGTTTGACTTTTTTCACTTACCACAATGATTTTAAGGGTCATCCATGTTGTTGGTATATCTACATTTCATTCCTTTCATTGCCTCAGTAATATTTCATTTTATTGACATACCACATTTTGTTATCTATACATCGATTGGTGGACATTTGGGTTGTTTCCATTTTTCACTTGTTATGAATAATGTTGCAATAGACACTCACGTACAAATTTTGGCTCTATGCATGCTTTTAATTCTCTTAGGTAATGCTTAGGAGTGGAATTTTTTGTTCATATGTTAACTTTATGTTTAATATTTTGAGGAACCACTACTTTTATTCTAACTTAACAGATGGGGGAAAGGAAGTGTGGGCAGGTTAGGGATGCTGGTCAATATAGCTAATAAATTGCAGAACTGAGATTCCAGCCCAGAACTGTCAATCCAAAGACCATCCTCCATCACACTGTCTTAAAAAATATAGTGATGTTGGATTATGAAGCACTGGAAGTAGTATGACTGACTGGGACAGGAAGGCATTTGGGCAGATGTGTCAAGCACTAGAAGCTTTTGCATTTCTGCAGGGAGCATCTGTTGAAGATATAGAGTATGCATTTGTGGGATTCGTTGTCTGTTGAGAGGTGGAAGGGGTCAGACCGATCCTGAAGGGCCATGCTCAGAGTTGAGAGCAGAAAGATGTTAAATAAGCATGAAAAATATCTGTATGCAAAACAAGCATGAAACCCACAACTCAAGTGAAAAGGCAAACACTGAGGAGAAATATTTACAAGTCATATGACATTGGGCTAATAGCTTTGTTATATAAAGAAATACTAAAGCTTATTATAAAAACACTTAAACTGAACTAGATAAATGGGCAAAGGACAGGAACAGATGATTCACAAAATAAGAAATGCAAATCAATAAACAAACATATGGAAAAATGTGTAGCTTCCAGTATAATCAAAGACATGCAGATTTAAACAACAGTAAGGGAACCATTCTTTGCCTATCAGATTAGCAAATTTTGTCAGAATGATAATAGCCAATTCTGGCAAGAGTGAGCTGTAAGAGGAATTCCTGCATAGCCTTAGTATGTTCAAATCCTGGATGCCAAATGCTCCTTTCTCTTTAACTCTGTATGTTCAGTTCTGGCAATTAATTCACTCAAAACTTATATCCATATGTTGTTTGAAATAAAAATAAAAATGGAAACAAGAAGGCAGACCCAAGTTCAGAACAGTGTTCACATGTGGGCACCACGAGGATTCTTACAACCCTGACTTCTTTTTGGAGCTCAGAGTGACCCCAAGTTATTTCCTCCAAATGTAATTTGCAATAACCATTTGAATGTTTCAGCTAATGATATCACTGGCAAACTCATAGTCCAACTTGAAAAATCTATGAGTTTTCCCTTTCTCCTTTCTTTTTTGTCATAGACTGAACATTGTAAATGCATGTTGAAAGTCTATTCCCCCAAAGATAGGGGCCATCTTCATAAATAGAAGCAATGCTTTTGTAAGACAACCCCACAAAGTGAGGTTTTTCTACCATGTTTGAACACAGTGGGAAGTCACCATTAAAAACAACACAACAGGTCTTAACTAAACTAATACCAACCCAACTGACCCCATGATCTAAACTTTTAGTCTTCAGAACTGTGAGAAACAAATTTATGTTGTTTATCAGCCAATTAATCTATGGTATTCTGTTATAGCTCTCCATATAGACCAAGATAATCTTTCTCTCCTTCATTTAGTCTGTTCTCAAATTTTGTCAGTTATACCTCAGAAAATCTCTTTAATCGACTGACCCATTCTTTACATTCTTATCCATGGGTTATTTTTCAGGGCCTCTTGTCACTTGTAGTTGCTGAATGAAAGAGAAGGAGATATATTGAGGAGAGATACAGAAGAGGCTCCAAAAGTATCTGTGAGTTTTTATTTATTATTTTTCAGAAGATCTGAAGGAAATCTGATTCAAGTGTATTAAATCTGTGTGATTAGACAAGATGTTCAATACATTATTTCTACTTTTCACTGTATTTGGAGCATGTAATAATAAATATAAATATATGTCCTAAGATGATATTTAAACCTCATGAATTTAGCAGATAAATACAAAACATTGCCTCCACAAGCAATAGAATTCACATTATTCTCAAATTCACCTGAAACATTCTCCAGGATAGACCATATGTTAAGCTATACAAGTAATACATTTAAGAATACTGAAATCATGTCAAACATCTATTCTAACCACACTGGTATAAAGCTAGAAATCAATTACAAGAATAGTGAAAAACTCACACATATCTGGATTAAATGTGCTACTGAACAATCAGTGACTCAAAGGAAAATCAGAAGAGAAATAAAAATGCACTAGTACAAAAATAAATATATAACATGAAAAAATGTCTAGGATGCTGAAGATACTTTTCTAAAATAGAAGTTTATAGGTATAAATGCTTTCCCCAAGAAACAAAAATCTCAAATGTTTCCAAAACAATTTGTACCTCAAGGAATTAGAAGAACTAGACATATAAAGCCCAAAGTTAGTATAGGGAAGAAATATCAGAGTAAAAATAAATGAAATATTGAAAAGAAAGTAGAAGGTCGAAATGTTCAAAATTAAGAGTTGATTCTTTAAAAAAAATGAGAAAAATTTATCTAGACGCATTAAGAAAGTAATAGAACTGAAATAAATCATAAATGAAAGAGAAGATGTTACAACTGATACCACAGAAATACAAAGCATCATAAGCGACTTTACATACTTCAAACACCAATAAATTTAACAACCTCAAGGAAAAGGGTAGATTCCCTAGAAACATACAATCTCCCAAGATTGAAATGAAAAAATAGAAATTCAGAATATACCTATTACTAGTAAGGATGTTGAATTAGTAACCTGATTCAAAAAACAAAACCTGATTCAAATAATCTGATTCAAACTAATAAACAAAAGCCCAGGACCAGATGACTTAACTAATGAATTCTACCAAGTACTCTAAGATCTAATATCAATTCATTCAGAAAATGAGGGAGAAACTTCTATATTCATTTTATGAGGCCAGCATTATCTTGAGACCAAGCCAAACTAAAACACCACAAAAATATACAGAACCCAATATCCCTGATGAACATAGATACAGAAGACTTCAACACAATCTCAGTAAACCAAGTTCAACAACACATTAGAAGTATCATTCTCTATGAGCAAGTGAGATTTATTCCAGGAATTCAAGGATGGTCCAACATCCTCACTCTATTAATGTGATATACCACATTAACAAGTGAAGTTATTTGATATCTCAATAGATGGAAAACCATTTGATAAAATTCAATATCAATTTATGATAAAAAATATCAACAAAGTAGGTACATAGGGAATATATCTTGACATAATAAAAGTCATGTATAGCAAATCTGTAGCTAACATCATGGTCAATAGTGAAAAGCTTTCCATTATGACCTTTCCATTATGACCAGGAATAAGACAATGATACTCACTTTCACATTCATTCAACAATTGCTCCCATCCATTGGGCAATAAGGTAAGAAAATGAAATAACTCATTCAAATTGGATAAGTAGAGGTAAAACTGTCTCTATTTGCAGATGATATGATAATATGTAAAGAAAACCTTAAACACACCATCAAAAGACTGTTAGAAATAATAGGTGAATTCAGCAATGTTGCAAGATATAAAATCAATACACGAAAGTCTGTGGTATCTCTATATACTTATAATGAACTATCAGAAAGAGAAATTAAAGAAATAAACCATTTATAAGTACATTAAAAAGAATAAAGTATCTAGAAATAAATTTGACCAAGCGGCTGAAAGTCCTTTGTATTGAACTCCAAGACATTTATGAAACAATAAATAAATTGGAAGATTCATGGATTGGAAGAATTCATATGGTTAAAATGTCTTACACATAGCTGTCCAGTTTCTCAACACTATTAAGGGGTTGTCCTTTTACTACCCAAAGAAAACTACAGATTCAATGCAATCCCTATCAAAATTCCAAAGGAATTTTTCACAGAAATGGAAAAACAATCCTACAACTTGCATTGGATCACAAAAATCCTGCATAGCTTATACAATCTGGAGAAAATAAAGCTGTAGCTTCAAGATCCCTGACTTCAAACCATATTACATAGCTATAGTAATTAACACAGTATGGTATTGCCATAAAAAACTGACACATAGATCAATGGAATAGAATAGAGAGTGAAGAAATGAATCCATAATTATGTGGTCAATAAATTCATAACAAAGAAACGAAGAAAATATATCAAGAAAAGGACAATTCATTAATAAATCATGTTGAGAAACTGGACAGCTATGTGTAAGAATGAAACTTAAATGACCTAGAAAAATGAACTAAAGAATGGATTAAAGAGTTAAAAATAAGACCTAAAATTGTAAAACTCCTAGAAGAAAATGTAAGTGTTAAGATTCATGACATAGGTATTGGCATTCATTTTTTTTTAATGTGACACCAAAAGCAAGGCAACAAAAGCAAAAATTAACAAGTGGAAATATACCATGCTAAAATATTTTTGAACGGCAAAGTAAATCATCAACCAAATGAAAAACCAACTTACTGAGAGAAACTAAGCTAGTAATTTATTTTAGTTCAATTCAGTTCAACACACTAGGTTCTGCAAACAGGGGAAAAAGGGCCAGAAATTCTGGTATATATCCTTCAATGGCAATATTGAAAATATGTTCAACTTTATTTGTATCAAAGAAAATAATGCTAAAAGAAAAAATGCATTCTTATGCTTTTTGTTAATAATACCCAGTGTTCCTATGGGGACTACTCCTGGAAAAGATAGCAAACATTTTAAGAAAAAAAAATATATATATAAAATAAAATACACACACAGTAATACCCAGTGTTCATGAGCTACAAGGAAAATTCAGCTATTAATGAATATGTGAAGTGGTACAATTTTTCTAGATTGTCATTTGATAATTATATCAAAAGTCTTTAAAATATGTATAGTGGTTAAACAGTCAATTTTCTCATTGAACCTGGAAAACATTATATGTTCAAAATTTTACTATAAAAATAAATCAGACAAATGTGTAAAAAAAATGGGCAGATGATCTAAGTTGACATTTTTCCAAAGAGGACATGCAGATGGCCAACAGATATATCATAAGATGTTCAAAGTCATTCATCGTCAGGGAAAAACAAATCCAAACCACCGCATACCAGTTAGAATGGCTGTTATAAACAATGACAAGGGATAACCAGTTCTGGTGAGGGTGTGAAGAGAGGGGGACCTTTGTGCACTGTGGGCAGGAATGTAAAATGATGCAGCCCCATGGAAGACAGGATGGAGGTTGTACAAAAAAATTAAAAATAGAGCTATTATGCCCAGCTATAGTACTTTTGGATGTGTAGCTGAAGAAAATAAAAACACTAACTTAAAAAAGATACATAGGCCTGCATATTCATTACAGCATTATTTACAATAGCCAGGGTTTAGAAATGTGGACACCTACGTGTCAATGAATACGTAAAGAAATGATCACACATACAGATGGAAATATTCAGCTAATAAAAAGAAGTGAAACCTTGGTATTTGTGACAGTATTAATGGACCTTGAGGACATTGTGATGGATGGAAAAAGAAAAATGAAGTATGATATCTTGAATACAAGGAATATTAAACAACAGTAGCCATCCTCAGGGATACAGATAACAGATTTTAGAGGTAAAGACGAAGGAGAAATATGTGGAGAGGGCCAGAGGTTTTAAAAAGTTTTTTCAAGCCTCCTATTTTCCCACCCCTCACCCGCAATTACATTAATTACTGTAGTAATAAATATGTCCTGTCATTCCCTGCTTGAAAACCTCCATTCAATTAACTGCCCCTCTTCTTATAGAGTTAGAAACTTGCACGGTCAGCCAGCCACACCCCAAGTTCCAGTCATGCTAAATTCATAAAGTTCCCAAATCCCTGACCTGAGTGACCCCCAGTCCCACTCATGTCTGCCGCAGCCTTCTTGGCAAACACACCCTACACCTCACTTGAATTTAACTCACTTTTCAAAGACAAGATCAGGCACGAACTCTAGGAGAAATCATTCTCTTTTTGTCTCCAAGACAAAAATGTTCCTCTTGGTTCTCAAAAAAAAAGTACATGACATTCATCATTATTCTTATCACACTGTTTTGAAATTTGTTTTCACTGTTTCTTCCAACAGACTGTGAAGAACTCAAGGACAGGGCTGGTGTGCTTTTTATCTTTGCAAGTCCCAGGCTGAGTGTAGCACCAGCAATATCAGGAGCCCAGTGAGTGCTGTGCAGATGGAGGAATGAGGATGAGGGAGAGTCATTGGAGCACGAGGTCTTTGCCTCTGCAAGGGAAACTTGAGGACATAAGAACATTAGTGTATTTTAGAAAAAGTTTGGTACTTGCAGAAACAGTATCAAAAATGGCTGCTATTTAAGGAAAAAAACCTACTCTGAGGAAAGAGGGCGGGGTGGAAATTTCAGACATTTGAAGGTAATGTGCAAGGGTAAATTCGCAGTCTGGACTCAGGCATGCCCCTGACCTTCAGTGATAGGATGGCAGCTGTGGCTCGCTACCCCCATCTACTCTTCAGGGTTCATGCTTCCAGTCCCCCAGCTGTTACCAGAGTGAAGGCAATGGCTCTTGGCTGAGCCACACTCTGCAAATTGCCCTCAGCCTAAGAAAGCCCTCCTCCAAGTTCACATCCCTTCCCGGGGTCCAGGAGGTGTGTAAAGCTTGTGTGCCTCCAGACCGGATCACTCTGCAGGGCCAAGCCAGCACCAGAGCTCTCTCTGGAACTCTGAGGCTGGACTGGGCGTGCAACCAACTGAGCTTCTCCATTCACCTCTTCCCACCTCCTTTACTCTCAAAAGGTCCTGAGTCATCTGTATATTTGCAGTCTGCAACTCTCCAGCTCAGCATCTCTCGGAGAACGGACCTAAGATAAATGATACTTCAAGAGCGTGCACTTCCACCCGAAAGTTTCCACTATATTGGAAAATACTTCCTTAGACACAGTTACCAAGATCAGTCCCACATATTTGTAAAGATCCTTTTGTCAGTTTAGAATCTTGTTAGTGTCTCCAAGACCGCAGCCAAATAATCTCATCTCCTCACGGGTGACTTAATTTTTCAGGAATTATTATTTGGTGTTATTTTGTAATGATGGATAAAGTGTCACTTATTTGAGTCATATTATATTTTTTTATAGAGAATTAAAATGAAAACTGATTTAGTAGTGAACTGGAAGGGAACAGAAAACTGAAATTTTGGCCCTGCTCGCAATTGGATGACATTTTAAGGAAAAATTAAGCTCTCAGTAAAAATTATGTCTTGTTAGAGAAAGATGGTTTTGATCAAATGTGTTTTTGTTCTTAGTTGAGCTAAAGAAAGAAGATTCTGTTGAGATCATTGCGAGTCCTTGAAGGCAAGCTTGTGACTAGAGAGAGGGGGCAAACATATATTGGGATTGTCATTCCTGGCTTGAGGTGCTAGCTTGTTTACTTGGAATAGCAGAGGCAGAAGAAGTCACAGGTCCAGCCAGTGTGGATGCCCCTAAGTGTTTCCTCCCAAAACCAGCCTTCCCTTTGAGGACATGGCATCTGTGGTGGTGCAATAGAAGGCAGAGAGAACCTGAGGGAAAGTTCTCTGAGATCTCTCATTAGGAATGGTCTTCCCCCTTCCCAAACCTATTTGTTTTCTCTCTAAAATTAGGCTCAGTTCCTCTCTTGCCAGTTCTTTCTGGAACTTGGTCTTCACTTTCGACTTTAAGCTCTTGCAGTCCTCTTCTCTCTAGTAGTCTAAAAAGCTTCTGCCACTTCATCCATGATCCTATTTATATTGTGGCAAATTGTCTCAGGTTTCTCAACTCACTGTTTCATAGATTTTTTTTTAATATTTTTGAATTTATTTGGCAGACAGACATGGCAATTATGGACGAGATTGACTACAAGGAGACACAACCCCCTCTCTCTTCCCCTGGAGTAATTGCACAGCACATCACGCATTAAATCAAATGAGCAGACAGTCGCTTCAGTTGTAAACAATTTACGCTGTAGAATTCCTACCATCTTGCCAAGTCCTCCAAGAATTAAATGTGGACTCCAGCTCACCTTGCTAATTAATTCAGAAGAAAGCATCTCCAAAAACAGTAGAGGGTCACATAGACACTTAGAAATGTTTGGAATATCTATTCTTCATTTTAACATAAGAAGGTTTATTTGCCAAAGTCTGTTTCTAAAATCTCATCACTTTCTGAGAAAAATAGTGTGCTTGGAAGCATGTGGATATTATTGTTGTCTGATTCATCTTTGAAACTCCAGCACCTTACACAGTTCTGGGCATATTGTAAACACTCAGTTGTTATGATATTCAATTAAATCCTAGCATGCACCGATAGTGCTGTAGTCAATTCAGGAACTCACAGGGATGACTGAGATAAATTCAGTACATTTCCAACTATCTTAGTCAGTTCAGGCTCCTATAACAGAATACCAAATACTGAGTGGCTTACAAACAACACAAATTTATCTTTTACAGTTCTGGAGCCTGGAAGTCTGAGACCAGGGTGCTAGCATGCTTGGCTTATATTGGAAGCCCTCTTCTGTCTTGCAGGCTGCTGATTTCTCACTGAACAGAGAACAGCCAAGAGAATCAAGTTTTCTCGTGATTCTTATAAGAGCACTAATCCCATTCATGAAAACTGTACCCTCATGTAATCCTATTGCCTCCCAAAGATCGCCACCTCCTGGGACCATCACATAAGGGGATAAGATTTCCATGTATGTAGTTTGTATAGACAAGTGTTTCATTCATGATGCCAAATAATGCCTATTCCATGAAACTTTGTCATCAACTTTCTAAGAACAGAACTTGAAGATTTTTAATTTAGCACTATTTGATCCCAAAATGTATAATCTCTTCCTCTTACTATGTCAGGGAATCTGTTCTCAAAGTCTGTCTGCCCTTGGCAATATTGTTGGGTCCCAGGTACACTTCTTGCCATTTGAAACACATCTCCCAAGATTCAGAGACTCCTAACTAGACTCTCAGTGTTCTTCCTGCTCCTGGACTGCATCAGGAATGGGAAAATAGGATGTGATGAGTAGATCCAATAAAGATGGTACCACCAAAATGAGTATTTGCATTTTGAATGAGGAACCTGGGAAAGTTAACATTTAAGTCACTGAATTATGATCACTCAACAATCCAAGTATTACTCCTCTCTCACAATGCATTGCACATGGAATACTATTCTAGTTCTTCACCATGGCCCACAAGGCTCTACAGGCCTGACCTCTGCCTGCCTCCCTGCTACAGTAATCTTGTTGATTACTAAACTCTTTGGTTCTCCAAACACCATGAGCTCAGTCACAGCTCAGAGTTTCTGCACTCACTGTTCCCCTTGCCTGGGATGTTTATCTTTTAGATTCTTTTCATGGCTGCCTCTCATTTTGTTCAGATCTCTTTTGGAGAAGCTTCTCCATGCCATCCCCAGTCATTTCTCATGATCTTCTTTTCACTTCTTTGTAGTAGTTGTCATTATCTTATTTTTAAATTTTTAATTTTTTTTGCATAGCAGAATTGGGGTGTAGGCCAGAGGTGTGGGGGTGAAAGAATTTGCTAGAGATAGAGCGGGCAGCAGAATGAGCGAATCTACCGAAACACACTGCTTAGGGGAGCAGCAGGGAAGACAAGAGAGGTCTGCTGTGCCACGTGGATCAGCTCCCTTGCCGGGGATCAGACTCAGGTCATAGAGGTGATTGCACTGAGAGCATTGTCTCATGTGTGTGTCATCTGTCTCTCCCACTAGGATGTAAACTCTGTAATTGCAGGGACTTTATCTTCTGTTTTCATTGTTGCTATCCTGCATTCCCATAATCCTGTCTGCCTCATGGCTGGTAATCCCTAAATATCTCTAAAATGAATGCATGTCCTCAAAGGTGAAACTCAGAATTTTGAGAAACAGGAGGGAGAAGAGAGGGGATATGGTCAGAGAGCATCTCTACAGACCTTCCACCATCTCCTTCTCCAGAGGTGCAGACCCTCTCTTGGTTCCAGACTCACTGCTGCCCTGGAGAAGTGACTGAATCTGAGAGACAACCCATGTGAGTAGCTGTTCCCTGCAAGATGCTTGGCAACCCTTGGAGGGTGGTGGTATATAACATCGGTGGTCGCATTATTCTCTGGAACCTTTTATTTTGTTGTGCTCATGTGAAAGAATGAGCTAAATTTTGTTGAGGTAAAGTCTGAGAGAGCACAAAGGGCAGCTCTGTGGCGAGGAGAAGATAAGTTCTTTGTGATTTCCCTGTTCGCTCTGTGAATCTCCTAGTGAGCTGCATGGAATAGGATATTTTGCCAGCTGTAATTCTCACCTGTGGTAGAAGGAGCAGACCTTATGGGGAAATAGATTTTAGTGCCTGAGTGGACTGACTAATCACTCTGCAGCCACTTTAACAAGTAAGTTCTCGCATTAATTGGTGCACATGTGCACTTACAAGCTGGTTTGAAATTCTTTCATTTGCTTTGATGGGCCGTGGTGCTGAAAAAATCCTTTCAGCAGGCAACTGACTAGAAATATTTCCAGTTTCTTCCATTTGACACTACAGAGAGAGTTCAGATTTTTTCACACATATCTTATGCTTCTTTTTCAGAGTTTTGTAAACCTGTAGGGGTGACAGTCCCCTAATCCCATTTTATATTTTGAGAATCCTTGACTTAAATTTTAAAAAACCAAAAAACCGAAAACCACTGCTATTGGAATTTCTCATACTGAGTCTTTTAAAACTATTTCTAGGTCATCCCTGTGGTATAAGGGGCTAAGTCTCAGCACTACAAAACTATCAGCAGTCACTTCAGCATGAGTTCCATCCCTGGTCCGGGAGCTAACCATATGGTGCAGCAGATCTCTCCTGTCTCACCTGTTGCTCCTCTCAGCAGTGTATTTCATAGATCCACCTGTTCTACTCCCCACTATGTCTCTAGTGACTCCTCTCACCCCAACCCCTGCATCTTTGCCTAGATCCCAGTTCTTGTATGCATAAATAAATAAAATAAATACTTTAAAAACTATTCTACATATGTATAAAAAGTTAATTATGGAATTTTTTGGAATTACACATAATCAAGGATAAAAATGAAAATATTTTATAGTTTGACACCCAAAAAGAACTATTAATATTTTGATAAATATCCCTTGATTTTCATAGACAAATGGGTGGAAAGAAGATACATACATAATACTATCTATAATGTTTTACAATTTTTTTATTATAAAACTATTAGGTACTTTATATTATGTTGATAGTAAGCCTTCTCTGACTTTATGAATTTTACCAATTTTTTTGTTGGATATTTAGATAATTTCTGTTGTCTTTGTGATTATAAACAATACCATAACAAGAACTCTTATAGCTAAATGCTTATAATCATACTTATTTCTTCAAGAGACCTTCTAGAATTAGAAATGTTAGGCCACATAATTTAACTTCTTTTGATCCACGTTGCTAAATAGTTTGGTTTGTGCTATCATCAGCAGTTCTTTTTCCTCTATACTTACACTGATTGTTTTTATTTAAAAATATGTTTTTAAAAATTGTATGGGTGAAAATGGAATCTTATTATTTTCATTTGCCTTTTTTTGTGTTACTAGTGAGTGGGTACTTTTTCAAGTATTTCTGGTACCTATAGCCTTCTTTATTCAACTCCCTTCTCATAATCTTTGCCTACTTTCTTGTTGACAATTTTATAGCCTAGGCATTCTGACTCTAAGTTTAATGTTCTTTCTTTGACCTACAAGGCACATATTTTATGAAAATAAGTATGTGCCTGTAACATTAGTTGTAATACAGTTCTTGTCTTTTAGATACTTTCTACTCAGTCTCCCAGTGCTTCCAATTCACTGGTATCTATGTTGCATTATTACTGTCATATTATCTCAATTCTTACAGATGTCCTGAGAAGCAAAAGGGACAAACCATGTGTTGTTGTTGTTTTTTATTTTATATTTTATTTTATTATTTTTTAAAATTTATATATATTTGACATCAATTGTAGTCCCCATGTATTCCCCAGCACAATATCACCAGTGTACCATCACCTCAGTCCCCCATGCTCCCTTCTTCCCTCAACCCTCCCCCTCCTCCCTCCCCACCAAGAGTCCCCAATTTGTCCTTGTCTTTTCATTTTTGGTTTTTGTGTCTTTATTGTTGTTGTTGTTCTTATTCCTTTCCTTTGTATAACAGAGGAAACATGGGAACACTGAGGCCAAAGAACTTACCCAAGATCACAAACTAGTTCGTAAGTCAAGGTCAATCTTGAACTGGAATCTCTTAGGAGTCTAGTGGGAAAGTGATCTGCTAAGTTAACCTTATCCATGGTTAACGACTCTCATAATGTATTATCTTTCCAGAGTTATTTGCATTTAAATAAAGAAACCTGAAGCAATCACTACTTAATGTGCCCTGTCAAGCTAGGGGAAGAACAATTTTAGGCTGGAACTTGCCTACCCCTTAAGTCACACTGTGGATATCCACCTATTCATTTATACATGGTTATAGTATTCCTATATCAACAAGGGTTGACTTGAAACACCAACTATAACAATGTGATAGTTACAATGCCAAAACTAGAAATAAAATTCTCTATCTATGCAGAAGTCTATTTTTCCATTTTCCACACAAAATTACTCCAAGCTTTTTCCCTTTTTTTCTCTGAGGTTAGTGAGTTACTAAGAGTGCCTCTTAGCAATGATGTTTAAGAACCCAGACAAACCATAACCCATTAGTTAGACGTTCTTTCAGGTTTCAACTTGTTACAAATCCCCCATCCCACTGATCTTATATGGAGACCGGTCATGGATCTTCAGTGAACAGCAAGACATCAGTGCAGGTGGAGATAAATGTCTGTGAACACCTCCTCTTTGGTGCTTTTATAGGGTGGGTGACATTTCACTTTGTACCAATTCACAGAGATGTACCCAGATCACTCCTGACCTTGAGTGTAGGTCTTTTACTGCCATCTCTAAGTTTCCCCCCCTGAAAACATTTTCCCCATTAACTTTTTACAAAAGGTGACTTTGCCACATTTTAAAGTCATTTTTGCAATATTTTGCTGGTGTACTTTTAATAAGAAGATAATTGCTTATTTCAGTTACTGTCTAGTGATCACATAGTAACTTTGCCTATCTATGTGTAGTCTTTTGAAGAATTTCTAAAAGTCTTTGTTAGTACCTTAATTTTGCAAATTACACTAATACTAGGAATCCTGAGACTCAAGTCAGAGTGTTATTGTATAACATTATTAATTTTTTCTTCTTGTGAAGATGTAAGGCTTGATATACAGTTAACTCTAATTTGGTTGATGATTACAAGGAAGGAAGGCGATCACAGGTAGATCTGTATTTTGATTAATAGTTAAATTTTTATCCAGTGGTGAATTAACCATGGTCAATATAAGGGAGTACTGGAATGGTCTCATATCTCCAGGAGGAAATAATTAGGTGAGCACTAAATAAATGAGCAATATTAATTGACCCTTCTAGGTGATGTGTATGAGTTCATATGTGTGTTTGTATGTGAGAGTGTGTGTTTGTGCAGCAATAAGAAAGTCATACTTTCTATATGAATTAAGATCAGTCCTAAACCAGCATAGACCTTTTCATGTCCTACATTGTTCTTCTCCATATAAAAGTGATAGTCAAGTTCAAATGGAGAGATTTTGAGATTTTTAATTTTGTGTTGTTTATTGGAGTAAATGGGACCACTCAGAGAGCCATCAAAGTGTGTGTTGGTAAACTTGCCAGAGCCAGGCAACTAAACTGGGTGTGTTGCTGTGAGGCTCCATACCAAAGGGCCAACATCTTTGAAGAAAACATTTCAGAAGCTCAAACGATAGATACCTCAGAATCAGTTTTTGAAGTCCAGTTTATTTTCAAGGTTGAAATGATCCCATATAATTTATTTCAGAAAATAGAGGTCCTATCACAAGAGTCTGCTCTCAAAGTGTGCTGGGCAGATCCACACTCATGCATATGGGTGGCAGAGCTGCCCAGATGAGCAAGGCATTGTCTCCTGGCAGGCAGCTGTTCCTGCTGGAGCCAGAACTATACTTTCCTCTCCCTTTGTCAGAAACAATGTGTTATTTTGGTAACTCTTTATTTTCCACACTGCAGCTTCCCATGTAATTATTGAATGCAATTAGGTATTCCATGATGCATAATTACTCAGCTATCTGTGACTCTGAAAGATATGAAAAGAGTAAGCTTGGACTTTCTATTGACCTGGCAATGTGTCTGAATCCGACAAAACAAACTAAAGATTTTGGGGTTTCCTCCATCTGTTGATAACATGAATGAAATTTACCATTAGCACAGCAGAGCAAACTGGCTTGGTTGACCTTTCTTTGTCATCTTAAGCTATGGCTTCCTATTCTTTCTGCAGACATACAAATAAAACCTCTCAATGGCATGAAAAGGAATGATGGATAAGGGTTCAAAGGTGACCCATAAATCCAGCTTAACTAACTAGGGCACAGGGTAGCTAGTTGGAAGGCCCTGCTTTATCCCTATATCAAATTCATTCTTTTGCACTGAAAAGAAAAAAATAACAAGGCATATTAAAGTGGAGAAAGGGCTTTGCTTTTTATACACATCTATATTAACCTGGGTTCTTTTGATTGCAAGTGACAGAAACACAATCCCAGTCAGCTTAAGCAAGGAAGAGATTTAAGCAAGGGAGGGATTCAGTGACATGGCACTGAGGCATCTCAGAGAGTCAGAACAAACTGCAGGAATATGTGGAGTTCAGAGACTGGAGCTGGGGACATGATAGCCAGACCGTCCCCTGCTATATGTCTTTTATCTTTGCTTTTTCTCTGTCGTGGTTTATTCTCCTGTAAAGCAAAAACATTTTCACTATTTCCATTTTCAAACAAATGGAAAAGTCCTAGGACTGTGTCTCTAAGGCTTCTATCAAATGAAAAAGGGTCTTTTATGTTAGTTAAAATAACAACAACAAAAAACAATAATGAAAACCTCTGATCGATATAGATGGAGTCAAAAACCCTCCCCCAGGACCAATTTCTGATTTGAGGGGTAAATTAAATACTACAGATGGCCCAGCCTGGATCATATACCCAGTCCTGTGCAGGGAACAAGGTTTGTAAGCAAAGGAAGTTGGAGCTGGGGCAGGAAAAAACGCATTTAGCAGACAACGACAATAGCACCTCAGATGAATTTTTGCAAATTAGAGTATCTTTGGGACCCAAGGGAATATCCCAAAGAATACTGAAGTAATACACTTTGTGTGGAATCTTAGAACTCAGTTTTCTGTTCTTAGAACCTCTTTCATTCTCCCATGACCAGGATCCTAGGAAGGCCATGTAGAAATTTTGAGCAGAATTATTCTCAGGATAAAATCAATATCAAAATCCTGGATCTAGAGGCAGTGAATGATGATGGTGAGGACAAGCAACACCCCAGGCAACGAGTGGGGAAGAGCTACTACCTCGTTTGGTTCAAGCCAAGCAAGGCAACCATGGAAGAAAGACTGTTGGTTATTGTCTCCCTTAGAAAAATGGCTGAGAGATTTGGGGGGACAGTACTCAAGGGGGGAACCCAAGCCTTACCTTATCTTACCCCACTTAAAGATAAGTTCCAAGAAGAATTTTATAACTTTCTTTGGGCAGGCAGATAGTTAAATAGACAGATAATAAGTAGATGGACAGAAATAATTGCCAATGATACTTTGTCTTTTAAAAATAATCACAAACAACCCACCGACTGGGAGAAAATCTTTGCACACAACACTGCTGACAAGGGACTTATCACAAAGATCCACAAAGAACTAACCAGACTAAATAAAAACAAATAAACCAGTAAAAAAAATGGGCAGAAGAGCTAAAAAGGCAATTCTCCAAAGAGGACATGCAAATGGCCAACAGGCATATGAAAAAATGCTCAACTTCACTTGTCATCAGAGAAATGCAAATCAAAACCACTATGAAATACCACCTCACACCAGTGAGAATAGCACATATCAAAAAAAGTAACAAAAACAAATGTTGACGAGGATGTGGAGAAAAAGGAACTCTCTTACACTGCTGGTGGGAATGCAAGCTGGCCCAACCATTATGGAAAGCAGTGTGGCAGTTACTCAAAATACTAAGAATGGAACTTCCATAGGATCCAGCAATCCCACTCCTAGGAATATACCCAAAAGACACAAATACACTGATTCAAAAGAATACCTGCACCCCTATGTTTATAGCAGCACCATTCACAATAGGTAAGACCTGAAAACAACCCAAATGCCCCAAAACAGATGAGTGGATCGGGAAGCTGTGGTACATATACACGATGGAATACTATTCAGCAATCAAAAAAGATAAACTAGAGTCATTCATAGGAATATGGAAGGAGCTGGAAGGGATTATGCCCAGCGAAATAAGTCAGAAGGCAAAAGAAAATACCAGATGGTTCTTCCCCTAGGAGGAATATAAGGGAACCAAATAAGGATCAAGGAAAGGAATAAGAACAATAATAATAACAATAATAACAAGAAAGACACAAAAACCAAAAATGAAAAGACAAGGACAAACTGGGGACACTTGGTGGGGAGGGGGGAGAGGGAGGGTTGAGGGAAGATGGGAGCATGAGGGACTGAGGTGATGGTGCACTGGTGAGATGGTGATGGGGAATACATGGGGATTACAACTGATGTCAAATATATATCAATAAAGAAAAATAAATTTAAAATTAAATAAATAAATAAAAATAGTCCCAAAACAAGTATAAGATTCTGAGTGTTTATATTGAACTATGTATTACACGTTATCTAATTTGATCCATAGATATTTCCAGTGTTTTGCTGGTTTCCCCAGAAAGCAAAGCCTGAAGCAAAGCTCATGTGCTACCTTTTATTAGTGAATACAATCCCAAGGGAGGGACAAGAGGAGTGAGGTGGAGAAGGAGGGAAGTCCACCTAAGGATGTGCTGATAAACCTCCACTTGGGAAGTGTAACTGATGGTGTTTTCTCAATTACATACTCTGCAGTGACAAATACAAAGATGTTTCTCTGAACAGTCCATCTGGCTGAGTAAGGAAGAAGAACTGCTGCCAGATCCCAACTCCCATTGATTGGAAGTTGACCTCTAAGTTGCCCTTGTTTGCAGCGGGAGTTCAAACCTCAGTGCCAGAGGGGAAGTCTCAGGACAGAAGGTTGAAGCTGTGAGGTACAGACTTGAGCCCCTGGCAGGTTGGAGCCTCTGAAATCCAGAAGTGGAGCTGAGCTGGTCCACACAGAACTGGCTGGGGCTGGGACAATCCCCAGAATCTTGAGTCAGGTAAGGCCAAAGGGACAGAAATGGCAATGAAAGGCCCCTGTTTCCACCCAAATCAGAATTTCAAATCTAGGTGAAATAAGCAAATTAAATCCCAGAGAGTTTAAGGTACTTGATAAAAATACCTCACAGCCAGTGACTCCACTTAGTGACAGCTCAGAACATGCCTGCTCCCAACTCTTTCCATTCATTGCCTCACCCCATGGCTTCCCTATTTGGGAACATTTATGGCAAAATTTCCCAAGTGCCTTATGAGGTGAGAAGCAAGTCAAAACCTCCTAAATATTCATGAGCTGTTTAACGGTTCAATCTCAGTGGGTAGCAATATGTCTATCAGGATCTATTTATTCTCATTACTTCAGTGCTGTTCTGGAGCCATGCATTATAAACAATTTATGATGTGTTGACAGGACAGATGAATGTTAGGATAATACGCTGAAGAGAAGAAATTCTCACCATGGCAAGCAGAATGCAGAGGCGTGTGCTGAGAAGGCCGAACCGTATGATGTTCATGATACGTGTGCATGGCCATCCTGCGCCAGCCTGTGGCCCCCTGATCTCTAGCATTCCAGCTGCTGCATGTCCACTTGAGCTCTGCTTGCATTAATCTTCAGGGTAGAGTCTGCAGAATCTCTCAAACGTCTCAAGAAGGGGTTCTATTGCTGAGGAGGTGCAGTGATGACAGGAATAGTCTTGAATTCCTAGTACCTTCTAAAAAGTCCTCTGGCTCAAGTTTGAGGTGAAATTGTTTCTAACAGTCAAGGCCAATAGGCCAGGCCTTGTAGTCTTGTTACTTTGAACTGCCAATTTGAAGAGTAGGTGAGGTCTGGGGAAGAGTGTTCCCTCAGAGGCTGAACACTGACCCTTCTCTGCCCTTTGCCTTAGTAATCTGCATTTACTACTCTCCAGAGTCAGCGTAGGACCCTGCTTTCCTCACTCTGTTACATAACCTTCCATAAAAAAAAGCCTAAAATAAATAAGCAAAAATGATGCTCTCTTGCCCCCCTAGGCCAGACACACAATATGGAAATACTAAGCCCTCGGTGGGTATTATCCAGATTTTTATTATTTTTTTCATCTGATTTTCTTTTTTTTTTTTTGAAATTGTATTTTCTTTATTTATATATATCTGACACCCAGATTTTTAAAAGAAGAAATAAGAGGTTAAAGGGCATATGAACTTGTTCAAGGAGACTAAGATGGAATGTGTTAGAATCAGAAATCCGAGTCCTTTCGATCTGCTTCTTCATCTGTGTGGCCCGCTTCGTTGTTCCTCCACGCGGTCTTGAGAAATGGCCTTTGCTTCCCAGCGCTTCGTGTTTCTCGTCTATAAAGTGTGGGTTTAGATAAATTGCCTACATATCTTACCGGCAGCTCCTGAGGATGAAATAAATGGATAAATCTGAAAGCACATTGAAAAATGATAAAAGATACAGGAAAACATAGCAAGGATTTTTGCCTCTTTGTCTTGGGGTTTTTTGTTATTTTTTTTTTTTCTCTCCCAGTTTTGAGCATCACTTGGGTGGTTTCAACAAGTGACCCCTCATGTCCGCTGTGTAGGCGCGGTGCTTTGAAGAGCGCATTCGCGCGTTGTCTTCCAATTTTGAGGTGAGTTAATGAGACACAGACACGGTGCCTGGGAAGATCGGACTCCAGGACTCATGTGCCCAGAACTGATGGGTGAATGTCTCGGCGCCGGACAGCAAGCTGGAGGCAGAGCGGGGGATCTCTGTGTTCTTCCTGCGCACCTTACAGCCTCGTTGTGCAGAGACTACACTGCAGCCTAAGGACATCTGGGCAGCAGTGCTGGTGGCGTGGGCAGCCTCCACGCTGAGCTGAGGGCCAGAGGGTCTAAAGATTTCCTCATTGGCTTTGGGTTCCTCCTTCACTTCCAACCTGCCACACACTTTCTGAAGCACCATTTTCATGTCCTCAGCCTGCCCCTGTGTTCCCCGCTCTTTACACACAGTACTGAGTCCAGAGGGCCGGGGTTAAGAGAGGGAGGAGGGGCAAGGACTGCAATCCACGTGGTCACCCGAACATATGCTTGCTTTTACTTACTAGAACTAGTTGCCATTACTTTTTTCCCAAAGATTTATTTATTTATGCATACAAGAACTGGTGTGCAGGTCAGAGGTGTGGGGGTGAGAGGATTCACCAGAGACAGAGCCGGGAACAGAACAGGCAGTTGGACTGAAATACACTGCTGAGGGGAGCAGCAATCAAGGCAGGTGAGGTCTGCTGCGCCACCTAAGTTGGCTCCTTGGCCAGAGATTTGTTACAGGGCAGGGAGAGGGGCACCCCAGAGCCCCTAAACTTGCCTCTTTTGAATGGGTTTTGCTATTTTCTGTATTAAGATAAACATATAAGATTTTTTTTAAAGATTTATTTATTTATGCATACAAGCACTGGGGTACAGGCCAGAGGTGTGGGGGGTGAGAGGATTCACCACAGAGAGCGGGGAGCAGAACAGGCAGATCAAATGAAGTACACTGCTGAGGGGAGCAGCAGGCACAGCAGGAGAGGTCTGCTGTGCCATGTGGGTCCCCTCTCTGGTCGGCAGCAGGGATCGAACTCATGCTGCAGTGGCTGCGGTTTGCTTCATAGTGCGTTGCTTAACCCACTGCGCCACCAGGGAGGCCCCCATATAAGATTTTTAATGGAAAGGAATTTTAATACAATTAGGGTATAATAAAGAAAGCACAAAGAACATAGTTACTAAGTTAAGCATTTAAAGTTATTTATTTTTTTGAGGGTAAAAGTTTAGTTAAATAGGATTGGTTTAAAGTAAGGCCCAAAAGCCTGCCACAAGTCGGAAGTGCTTTTAAGTGATTTATACAAAAGGGTTAGAAAGAGTTAGATAAATTTGGGAGGAAAAGAGTAAGATTAAAATTAAGATGAAAGCTGCTATTGTTAAATTTTTTACGGGCCTCTCACCCACATCTGTTTTAACCAGTTTAAGACTAAAAAGCAAGCACAGGTTTTTTTCACATGTCCCTCTGCTCCACGTGCCTCCTCCACGCCTCCTTGCTGTTCTCCATCCTGCTTCCTTCTTCCTCCCTTCCGTTTGTTCTTCTCTCCTCTCTCCAACATTTTCTTATCCCTTCTCAGCTCTACCCACTTAGAGCAGAACCAGGATTCTGGAACTTCCCGCTTTCCTGGGGACCACCCTGTTACAGACTGAACTCGTGTTGCAGTGGCCGTGGATGCTTCATAGTGCGCCACCAGGGAGGATCCATGTCATTTTTAAAGTCTCTCTTGAATTAACTAGTTGCCATTATTTTTAACTGATGATATTTATTTTGTGTAGAGCATTGATTCCTTCATTAGTGGCATAAAGGGAGGCATAAACAACAATAAAGTTCACGTGCTGGTTTTTTTGCCTCTCATGAGTGGATAAGTGCTGAAACTAAGTGAAAGCTAGATAAAGGGGCGCTAGATTAAGGGTCAGTGCACCATTTTAAAAGGGCCAGACAGTAAATAATTCAGGCCACAGGGACTCTTCTGCAGTTTCCCAGTGCTGCCCTTGTAGCAGAAAAGCTACTGTGGATGAGATGTCAATGAATAAATGTGTCTGTGTTGTGATAAAATTCTGCAAAAATAGGTGGCAAGACGGATTTGGCTCATAAGACAAAATGTGCTGACCCATCCGTTAGTCTATCTAACGCTGTAGCCATTTTAAATTTTCCATGGTAAATGTTAAAATATTTGTGCCTGAAGCTATATGTGATAATTTCTTAAGAAGTCAGGGCATAGTTGCAAAATTTCTACTATCTACTGCAATGCCCTGAGCAAACGGTCACTTAACAGTAATGGTGACAGCAAACTTTTCCCATATGAATGAAGAAGATTATTCAGTAATCATCTAAAAAAAGTTGGCTACAATGGGTAGCGTTTCTGCAAATTTTAAGTTAAAATAGTCTAATTTTGCTTGAATTATTTAGACTGACTGGCGAGGCTTAGCTGGGGATATGGGCCTCAGATCTGGCAGAATTCTTTTTTTTATTTTCTAGAGTCAATAATCTACAAACCCCAGCCGTGTATCTCCTGCCTCGGGCTGGGCAGGTGCAATTGGGGAAGCGACTGCCCTGCTCTCAGGCAGCAATTGTTTCAGATGCTCACCAAAGCCAGTTCTCACTCTGCTGCTATTACTTCTGTTTCCATGGAAATGGATATCAGCTCAGCAAATGCAAGGTAACTGAAGTTTTTAAACAGTGATTATTTGGACTCTCAGTTTCTATGGAAATCACAGTCATCAAGGATCACTATTTAGATGGTGATTTTTCCATTCCTGAAATAGGATACCAGACTTTGTGAAACAGTTTTATCTGTAAAATGGGGATGACCACAGTATTTTAGTTATGTCCAGGTAATGAAAGGCAAGCAAATCGTAGTATATTAGGCAGCTTTTAAAAATAATTCTTTAGAGAGTGACGAATGGCAGGAAAAATACTTATATTAAAAGGTTAAGTAAAAAAAAAACACAGATAAATATTTTTGATAGGCTATTATCAACCATTTAAATCACTTAATTGTGCATAGAAAAATAATAAAGCAATACTGTAAATGGTTTTCTCATTAGTGAACTGACAAATTATGTTTTTATGAGTTGTCTATGTTAAACACTTTAGTATCTAGAATTAAGAGCTTTATGTAACTGTTTTTTAAAAGTGATTTTCATAGGTTTGAATGTTGCAAAAAGAACCTGCAAAAGTTACTTTTTTTGGTGTATGCAATATAAAACAATGTCTTAAGTACAGACAATAACATCATTTCTCTTTGTAGGGGAGGCCGGTAAGAGAGGAGCAGAGTGAAGATGCCTGGTTGGCTCCTCCAAAATCTTACAATTAGACTGCAGTAGAACAAAATCAAAATACCCCTGATGGAAAAATGGATGCCCACTGCACACACTAGGAGAAAGATTCCACAAAAAGGAGTAGAAAAAATTTTAAATGAACTCTGTTTATAGTGATAATGAATAGTAAAATCCACAAGATGGAGGGTCACAGTCTTTGCAGAAACCCTTATAGTTGTGGACTCCGGCACTTGCCAGTACAGGAGACGCCTGAGACGCAGCATGCAGTGGATAAGGGGATGCATGAGTTGGCACTAGAAGCAGAGGGAACACTGTTGGGGTTGCAGTGGTGGGCCTGCAGAGCAAAGAGGCTCTCAGTATAGAACAGTTGGAGCTTAAATCAGCAAGGATAAACAGGTCAGAGAGCCAGGGTCTCCTCACAGAGGAGAATACTACTCAAGAGGAGGCTGGGATATTCAAACTATCTGCTGCACACCAGCCCCTGCCCCAGGGCTATAAATAAAGAAATGCTTGAACGTACTACACCTCAAGCACTTATCAATAATGAGAATACTCTAGAACAAGTGTCTGGGCTAGAAGCAAAAAGAACTGACCTATGACTCCATATCAACTGCAGTTCATGGCTAGTGTTACATAGAGCTTAAAATAGCCTAGAATGGAAGTGTACATGAGAGTGAACATAAGAAATTCTAAAAATGTGGATCTGGTCTAGAGGAGGGGATGACTGTGGTGATACCCATCACACAGTGGTAAGCTTGAATTCTTCCTGAGTTCACCGCAGGTGGTCTTTTAGTGACCTCTTTTATATCTACTACCCCTGACCAGTACTAGTCCTCCAATTACATCAACAGGCACAAAGACAACAATCTGAAAATCTATCCTTATTACAACTACTCCAATTTAAAATGAGGATACAGACAAACATACCACAAATACCAGAGCAAAAGTCCCTGAGAGGAGCCACGACCCAGTAAAACTAAAGAACATAACAGAAGATAGGTTCACGGTATAGTTAAAACAATCCTTATGGAATTTTAAAAAATGGAGGCTATATATTAAGGAAATAGGAGGCAGCATTAACTAGAAATAACCAAGCTAAGAAACACTGTAACTGATTTTAAAAATACCATTGAAGGCCTCAACAGAAGCAATGGAGAGAATTAATGAGTGAAGTCATAATGCTGGGGAGTACACAAATAGGTCACTGTAGAGAAGAAAAGAATTAAAAAATGAAAATTGTGAAGAGCACTTTGGATGAACTTAAAGAGAAAGGCATAGAGAATTCATCTGAAGAAGTAATTACTAAAAATCATCTCAATCTGGGAAATGAAACAGATGTTGTGATTCAAGAGACCCAAAGACTTCCAAACAACACAATGCCAGACAGACACACACCAAGTCACATTATAATAAATGTGACTTGAAAACCACTAACAAGGACAGAATACTAAAAACACCATGAGAAAAAAATGACAGAAGCAAATAACCAGACTGTTAGCGTACTTTTCACTAGAAGTTAAAAGCAAGAAGGGACTGAAAGGATATGTTTAAAGTATTTAAAGATTCTCAGTCTAGGATCCTCTACTCAGCAAGATTAACATTCAAAATAGAAAGAAGAGTGAGAAAACCAAAAGAATGTATCAATACCACAAACACACATGAAAGAAATTAAGATATTATTATAAAGCAATACGACAACAAATACCAAGGCAACAAATATTTAAATCACTTAACATGGCGGAGGTAAAGGAGGGTTACCATATAGCCCTCAGAATGGGATAGAGATTAGAATATCCAGTATCATTAAAATAGTCCATCATATTCAATATATCAACCTCAGTAAAACCTTTAAGTGAAAATTAATAGAAGCAACACACGAGACAATAGAAATGGAAGTTAAAACAAAATGTAACAGGAGTTAATAACAGAACTCAAGAGAAGTATTAATAACAACACAATAGTGAAAGGGGAATTCAATACTCCACTTACACAAACAATGGACAGGTCAACCAGAGAGAGTAAATAGCCTTAAATGAGGAGTTAGACCAAATAGGTCTACAAGACACCTACAGAATACGCCACCCCCAAATAGCATGCACTTTTTTTTTCTTTTCAAATGCTTATGGAACATTCTCAAGAATAGACTATATCTTGAGACACAAGTCAATTGTCAATAATACTATAAAAAACAATATTATGCATAGATTCTCTCTAATCATAATGCCTAAAGTTAGAAATTAACTATAAGAAAAAAAATAGGAACATAATAGAGACCAATTATTGTATAATAACTATTGCATAAAAGAACAAATAAAAGCAAAATTAAAAAATACTTTGAGAGGAATAAAAATGATGATACTGGCTTCCAGAGTCTATGAGATACAGCAAAAGTGGCCTTAAGAAGAAAGATAATTGCAACACAGGTCCATGCCAGAAAGCAAGAAAAATTCCAAATATCTAATACTATACCTAAAACAATTTGAAAAAGAAAAAAAAATGAGATCCATAGTTAATTGAAGGAAAGCTATATAAATAAAAGTAGAAAAATAATGAAATAGAGATCTAAGACACAATATAAAAATTCAATGAAACTGAGATCTTGTTCTTTCAGAAGTTCAAAAACTTAGATAAACTTCTAGGTATGCTATGATTTTTATAAGCAGGAAGTTCCAGGAAACCTTCAATATTTAAACATTCAAAAAATGACAGGAACATTTAAATATGTGGTCTAATTTAGTCTTCTATGTGGTCTAATTTAGTCTTCTAAGCATTTTCTTTGACATCTTCTCTAGTGTCTCGCACCAGCCCTGAGGCTTTAGGATGGACTTGAAGTCTACTTGCAAATTAGGATGCAACCCTGAGAAAAAGAGGGAAGAAATGAAGGTATCATGTTACCTGACTTCGAACTGGATCAATAGAATAGAACAGAATTCCCAGAAATAAATCCAGTGTACGCCAAACCAAAACTATGATAAATCATCTAGACTATAAAATAGGGAAATGACAGTTCCTTTAACAAATTAGGATGCTGAGGAGGTCAAGGACTATTTCTAAATGGGGGTGGAGAAGCCAGCAAGGGAATCAAGTTCCTGGTGGAAAAAAATGAGAGAGAGACAGAGACAGAGAGAGAGAGGGGGAGAGAGAGAGATGGGGGTGGGGTGGGGAGAGAGAGAAAGAGAGAGAGGGAGGGAGAGGGAGAGAGAGAGAGAGAGAGAGAGATTAATGGAAAAACTGAAAGGCTATGAATAAAATGTCTAGTTAATAGTTTACTATTTTGTACTAGTTTGTGGTTGGTTATTTAGGAGAAGCTAGATGAAGCATACAGAAGTCTTCGTGCTATCTTTGCGACATTTCCAAAGATCTAAAGACATCTTAAAAACTATAAAAGACAATGTCACATTGTGAAGTGGAATGAGCAGCCTGCATTCTTTGGGGCAGAGCTTAGTTCTGCCAAGCAGGATGGCAGCTTATGGCTCTCATTCACCTGCAGGACGGAACAAATGGACCAAGTTCAGAAGCACTGTTGTTGTCTTGCCTACATGTGCCTGGGGGTTGGTAGGTGGTCCTAGGATTAAGAGAAGTAACCCTCTGCCTGGAGTAAAAAGTGGTTGAAAATACCAAGAAGAAAATTAATTTAATTTTGTTCTATTTGCCCTTCTTGGGAGCTAATTCACTCAGCGTTTGCCTACTGCTATATGCCACCCACCCCCACATGCACACCCGTACTTTATAGTGAAATTATATTTTAGACAAATTAAAGGACTGTTTGAGGGAATTCCTCTGAGAAACATAAAAAAAGGAACTGGAGAATTGTTAAAAAATAACACTTCTCACTACTGTTATGATACTTTCATATATTTTTAGTTGAATCTTTCTGAAGAGCAAGAAAGAATATAATCAGAGCCTTCACAATGTTTGTCCCCTTTAATACATTCATTCTTCTTCTGGGAATTACCTTGAGTGAATAATCTAGAATGTTGAAAAAGAGGTACCCTTTTAAGGAGGAAAAACTGAAACTAACTTCAATGCCCATAAAGGGGTAAATGGTTTAGTAAATTATAATGTATTTATATAGATGAGCCTTTGTGCAAACATTAATGATGTTTACAAAGCTTTTAAAGACATTATCATGTAGTGTAAGCAAAATAGATGAAGGAGGTCAAAAAGTACAAACTTTCAGCTATAAAATAAATAAGCCATGGGAATGCAACTTACAGCATAGTGACTATAATTAATAATACGGCATTGCATGTTTGAAAGTTACTAAGAGAGTAGATCTTAAAGGTTCTCAGCACTAGGGAAAAAACTGTAACTACGTATGGTGATGAATTTAATAAACATTGTGGTGAATCATTATTTTCTAAACCTGAAACTAATATAACATTGTATAACAATTATACTTCAACAAAATACATGAAAATATTTTAAAAGTATGTATTTTTAGAAACACACACAAAGGAATTATTATGGCATAATTAGTAACTAAAAATCAAGATTTTTAAAAATACAACTATAGTCTACTTAAATCTATGAACTAATATTTAACGTAAACAGATTGCATAAAATAGAAAGAAATGTTTTGATAAAATCACTGTGATTTATTTTAAAATTAATTTTTAATTATAAGAAATGCATAAAATATTTTAATGTGAAGATTCAAATTATTACATTAAGGAAAAGTCTCTTTGACTTAGGCAGACCTAACCACTCGTCTTCATTTTCTGAGACAATCATTCTTGCTAGTTTGGTATATTAGATTTTAAACATAATCTTCATGTTTTTCTTTTCCCTCAATTTTTCTCTATAACATATTACTTTTATACTATATATGTACTTTTGTAGTAAGAAAATAATTTAAAAGAAACAATGCAAATTAAAAGCATCAAAAGATACCATTTTACACCCATTACATAGTTAATATTTAAAAAAATCTAATAATGCTATTTGTTTGGAAGGAGGTGGGAAGTAGAGAATGTTCATTCATTGCCAGTTGGAATGCTAATTGACACGACTTTCAAGATAATACATAGGAGATATTTTTTATCCAGTAAAGACATTCCTAGGTATATATTATGTAAAACTTTCACACAGGAATACAATGAAACATGTACAAGAATGTTAACTACAACATTTTAACAGTAACCAACTAAAGAGAAACTAAATACTCATCAGTAGGTAAATATATATAGCAATTAGTATAAGTGTATATATGAGATCTATGGATATATACAATTAAATGAAATGTAAGTTGTAGAAATATGATACAATTCATATAAAATTTAGAAACACACAAAACATTTGCATTTCCGAATAAGATGGAATAAACTTACTTCATCCTGATTCTCCCACTGAGTGCAACTAAAAACTCTGGACAGAAAACATGGAGAAACTCTCTGAGGACTCTGAAAAGTAAATGGTATCAGGAATGTTGGGGAAGAAAACCTGAACATGAACATGAAGTATGACTGACATGCACTGATTTTCCTTTCTCCTTCCACCTTCCGTTTCTATTCTGGTGTGATTTCAAAGGCACCAGAATCCTGGAGCAATTCATTGGCTGTGGATAGAAAGAATCCCAATAGAAGACCCCTTGTCATGTCAGGGGAGTAGGAAGTCTCTCACAAAAAGACATTTCCTGCATTTTTTCCCTTTCCCTGTCCCTGAAGGTGAAAGCTGGTAGAGGCCATGCTAGCACCAGTGGCCAGGCCAGCACCTCAAGTTCTGAGGAATGCTGATCCCCTCTAGCCACAGCTGGTGTCTGAAGACTAGAGGAGCTCCCCACTGCTTTTTCTCTCTCTGCTCTCAACCATTTACACAGTGATGAGAAATGCACAGAATTTAAGGAGGCTAAAGTCCTGGGGTTCTAGCCGGAGGGTAGAAATGGGGTTCCTAGGGAGAGTGTGGAGACTGTAGGGAGGAGAAAGCTTGAGAAGGGGATCCCATTACGTGGTTAGACGTGAACTCTGGGCTCACCCGCTAAGCTGCATGTGTGTGGATCTGATTCTAAGAGGTCTTCCAACTACATTGAGAACTAAACTTTGGGGATAGACTGCCCCCAATGGCCGGCCCCAGTGGCTCCTGGGTAGCACACACTCAGAAAACATCTCATAAGACTGCAGAAACTGAAAAACCAGAACTGACTCTGAAACCACAGCCCACAGAAGGTAGATCAAAACTTTCATCCTGGTCCTAACTGGGTTATTGCAAAACAAAACCAAACAATTATTCTCCATAGGATTTAAACAGGTCTAAGAATCTCTCAACATAGAGTTCAAAAAGTCCTGGATAAAATCTGAAATTATTCAAACACAAAGTACCAGAAAAATTAAAACAATATGCAAGGAAAAGACAACCAAAGGTACTTTTTCCAAGATGATACAGATACAGATTTCTTAGATAAATGATTTAAATTTGCTATTATAACTGTGCTTTAGAAGAGTGAATGCTTCTTGAAAATGAAAAGTTTCAACAAATAAATAGGAGCTATTAAAAAGAGTTAAAGTGGAAGTTTCAGAACTTAAAGGTATAGTAATTGCGATAAAACATTCATTTAATAATTAAAGTAAAACAGCAAATGGAGATGTCAGAGAAAAGAGTCAGTGGGACTTGAAGATAGATAGGTATTCAGTCTGAAAAACTGTAAAGACTGAAAAATAAAGTTGCTTGTGAGACAAAAGATCTAACATTGTGTTTCAGAGTTTCCGAAGAGTGTCCAAGCCTCTGGTCAACATTCACATCAACTCATCAATATATAGCACTGTTTATATGTGTTTTTGGTTAACAACATCTTTTATATTGTCAATTCATTGACATTGAACTTACAGCCAATAAAATGATAACATCTCTGAGCAAAGTCTGTCTACTGCTAATGATTTTTCTGTAATGCACATGACAGCCTTCTTAAACTGAGAGACACTAGACAGCATTTCAGTCATTTTAAATATTAAGTCCATCCCCCAAAAGTACCAAAATGCGAAAAATATGTCACTAAAAAGACCATGAGAAGGACACCTGGCTACAACATGAAAGCTTTTTTTTATAGACTTTTTTTATTAATTAAATTTATTTAATTATATTTGACATCATTTGTATTCCCCAGGGCGTTCCACCACCATCTCACCTGTGCACCATCACCTCAGTCCCTTGTGCTCTTTCTGCCCCCATCCCGGTCTCTACCCCACCCTCCCCACAATGATTCCTTTGGTTTATCTTTGACCTTATGTTCTTGTTATTTTTATTATTTTTGTCTGTTTTCTTGTTTGTTTTTCACTGTAATTGCTCATTTCCTAGCGCTTTCTCTTATTATTTTATTTTTTGTATTGATTTTCTTTTACATTCCTCCTAAGAATGAAGCCATCCAATATTTTCCTCTTGCCTTCTGACTTGTTTCACTGAGTATAATTCCTTCTAGGTCCATCCATGTTTCTATAAATGGCTCTAGTTTATCACTTTTGATTGCTGAATAGTACTCCATTGTGTTCCATTCTTGATCCAGTCATCTACTTTTGGGCATTTGGGCTGTTTCCAAGTTTTATCAGTTGTAAACAGTGCTGCAATAAACATGGGGGGTACTCTTTTGGATTGGTGTTTTTGTGTTCTTTGGGTCTATCTCTAGGATTGGAATTGCTGGGTCATATGGTAATTCTATTTTTAGTATATTGAGAAAACTCCATATGGCCTTCCAGAGTGGTTGGACTAACTTGCATTCCCACCAGCAGTGTAGTAGAGTTCCTTTTTTCTCCACATCTTCACCAACATTTGTTGTTGGTGGTTTCTTTAATATGTGCTCTTCTTACTGGTGTAAGGTGATATCTCATTGTAGTTTTAATTTGCATTTCCCTGATTTTGAGGGAAGTTGAGCATTTTCTCATGTGCCTGTTGGTCATGTGCATGTCCTCTTTGGAGAAGTCTTTTAAGTTCTTTTGCTCATTTTTTTAATTGGGATTTTTACTTTGTTTTTCTTGAGTCTTGAGAGTTCTTTGTATATCTTTGTGATCAGACCCTGTCCGATAATGTGGAGAGCAAAGATTTTTTCCCAGTCAGTGAGGTGTCTCTTTGTTTTATTTAATATTTCCTTTGCTGTACAGAAGCTTTTTAATTTGATGTAGTCCCAGTTGTTTCTCTCCTCTTTCATTTTTATTGCTTTGGGAATTGCATCCTTAAAGGTGTTACTGAGATGTATGTCTTGTAATGTTTTACCTATATTTTCTTCTATATATTTTATGGTTTCAGTTCTTACATTTAGGTCTTTTATCCATTTTGAGTTGATTTTTGTATATGGTGTGAGATAGTGGTCAAGTTTCATTTTTTTGCATGTGGTGAACCAGTTTTACCAGCACCATTTATTGAATAAGCTGTCCTTATTCCATTGCATATTCTTTCCTCCTTTGTCAAAGATCAGGTGTCCATAGTTGTGTGGTTTTACTTCTGTGCTTTCTATACAGTTCCATTGGTCTGTGTGTCTATCTTTGTTCCAGTACTATACTGTTTTAATTACTATTGCTTTGTAGTAAAGTTTGAACTGTAGGAGTGTGATACCTCCATTCTTCTTTTTTGTCAAAAGAACTTTGGCTAATCGGGGTTTTTTGTGTCTCCATATGAACTTCATCAATATTTGGTCTATTTCCTTGAAGAATTTCATTGAGATTTTTATTGGTATTGCATTGAATCTGTAAATTGTTTTTGGTAGGATGGCCATTTTGATAATGTACAACATGAAATCTTAAAAAAATCACATGTTCATCCTCAGCTAGGAATGTAGATGTTGGTGCTCAGGTTTGTCACTGTCTAGGAATGATTATAAAAGTGCACAAGTGTTGATACTGTGGTTACAGACAAATTCAGGCAAATTTGCAAATATTAAATCTATGAATAAAAGGATTTTATGACTAAAATTATTACAAACTCTAGGGTAGTCATTAAAAAAACATACAATGAGACAGTTAAAAAATTGCTATGAATATACATCAACATGATTAGATTTTCAAACCACCAGAAATTTTATTACAGTTCTAAATATGTATCCACTTATAATATATAGCCTCCAAATGAATAAAGCAAAAATTACAGAGTTCAAAATCTAGAATCATAATGGGAAATTTCAACCATGTTTTCCTTTTCTAAGTTCCTGGAAAAACAGGCAAATAAAGTCTTAACGACTATAGAATACTTGAATAGTCCTTGTTTTTGTGAAGTAAAAACAATTCAGATTATTTAGGCTTTTCAACCACAAAGGAATCATTTGTAATAATTGACTATTTACAATTGCTTGCATTTATAGACCTCAATAAATTTCAAAGGAGTGAAATAATCCACAGAATGTTTTCAAAGTCAATATACTTAAGCTGGAATTCAATTACGAAATGGGGATTACATATCCTTATATATATCTATGGAGAGTCCCAATTGAATTTAGAAATGTTTTGAACTGAGTGATAATTAAAATTCTACATTCAAAACTTGCTTGTGGGATGTAGTTAAAGCTGTACCTAAAGGAAAAAATATAACTAATTTCATTTTACAAAGAAGACTGATAATCAATGAACTAAAAAGAAGGGGGTGTTCATAATATGGGAAAAGGAGCCTCCCTGGTGGCACAATGGGTTAAGTGTCAATACTATGACGCTATCCACAGCAATTCCAGATCAGGGAGCTAACCCATATGGCACAGCAGACATCTGCTCTCTTACCCGCTGCTCCTCTCGGCAGTGTATTTCAGTAGACCCAACTGTTCTGCTCCCCACTCTGTCTCTGGTGAATCCTCTCACCCCCTGCACCTCTGGCCTACACCCCAGCTCTTGTATGCATAAATAAATAAATCTTTTAAAAAATAAATATGAAAAGAATCAACAAATGTTTTTAATTATTGACAAGATTAGTAACAATTGATACCTTTATTGAAGTTGATCAAGAAAAAGCTGAAGAATGTGCATCTAACCAAAGCTAGGTGTGAAAAAGGAGGGCATCACTTCAAATCCTATAGATATAAAAGAGTAAATAGGCAAATTTCTAGAATGCAACTCACTAAAATTAATACAAGAAAAGTAAGAAAGTTACAATAATATAGTTTTCTATATATGTGGTATAAATTATGATAAAAATGGTTAAACATAAAAAAAATTGGTTAAGGCAAAGAATCACAGAGTTGTAAGGAACCCAAAACATCTGTTACTTTAATATGTGGCTTTGAGTAGATAGGGTCTGGATTCCAATTTTAGGTAACAATATTTAAGAGGACAAAGGTGACAACTTTAAATTCAGCGAAATAAAAAGTCCATTTAGAATTTTTTGACATGACGGGTTGTTGCAAGACTGGATTATGTCATGTTAGAATTGGACAAACTCTTGTAAGTTTGAGAATCAAGAGAAAAGTGAACCTGTCTCATGGCTTCTTCAAATAGCTTCCATTGGTCTTCCACTTTTTATTTTCTTGACAGTCTAGTGATTCTTCCTATTTTAATATCATTTTCTTCTTTAAATTTAGAAAAGTAGTGGTCTATATCTGTCTTGTACCATGTCTGAAGGGAGAGATGAGCTCACTCAATTTGCCTTCTTTCCCCAAATGAACACAATACCTCTCATTTGCCCTGGAATGGCACTAGTATAACAGACGCTTTAAAGAGAGTTCAATTCCGAATCCATTGAGCAGTGTAGGCTTCATCACAACACAAGCACATCCTGCCTATTGTACTTCTGTTACCTGCTCCTTTTAGAAAGTTGGTCTCCTGAACTGGACAACCCTTGTCTAGAAACATCTGGAGCCCTAAACTTGAATTTGGGGTTAATTCTGATCTCTGACAGGAGAAATCCATGTTGCTCAGCATCAAGGTTAACAAAAATGTGCTGGGTTGACTCTGCCTTTTTCCTGATGGTTTCTGTGGCTGAGTCCCTCCCTGCCCTGTAGTCAGAGCACCAGACCTTTACGTGAAAACTCTCATCATTACAACCTTGTCACATGCTTCACTTTCCCCAAAAATCCCTCCTCAGGCTCCCCTCTGTTCTCTTCAAGATTCCCTTGTCCTGGTGGAGTATTATGTTCATCCTGCTCAGAGACTCCCTGTCACACACAGGGTGCTGACATCACCTGCGCAGGGAAGGGCAGTGTGACATTGCACAGGACAAGGTTTTTAAATAAAATAGATGTGAGTTAAAACCCTGGCTCTGACACTTATAAATTTGATGTATTACAGCACTTAATATTGGGCATACATTCCAAGAAATCCATCACTGGATGACTTCATCATTTTGTGGAATTCAGAGTATATTACCCAAACCTGGATGTGTAGCCTACTCCACACATAGCCTGTGGTTAGAGGCCTTGGGAGCACCAGTGCGCAGGTGATAAAAGACTGTACTTAACCTCTTTGGGTCTTATTTTTCTCCTCTGTAAAAGGAAAAGTGATGATGACAGCCTCAGAAGTTCATAGAATAATTCAGTGAGAATTTGTTAAAAACACTCCTTTGGGCCCCCATTGCCACGCTCTCTTGACTCTCCATGACCAGCAAGACCCTCTTGCTACCTGTGTCTTCTCCTTCTAGAATGTCCTTCCAAGAACTTACAACTTCCTCACAGTTCTCTAGTCCTCCTCTCCCATTACTGTCCAAGAATTATTTCCTATTCTACAGTCCTGGTGGCCCAAACTTCCTTAAAAGGAAGAGCCAAGACATAACCTATCCAGTGAAAATAGCATTGTTATGGCATCTATTCTGTTTAACCTTCCTGGCACATCAAAGTGTTTACCAACCAGGATGCTTCACTAAGCTTTGGTACCTACAGTTTCTTTTTGTTTGTTTGTTTTTCAGTATAAAATTTATCTTTTTTTATATCTTTCTTCATTTTTGTACATTATTTGACTTCTCCCCTCAGGTGTAGTTCCTGTAGTCTCTCCACCACCATAGGACCTGTGATCCATCACCCAAGTCCTTGGTGTTCTTCCCTCCCATTTTCCCTTCCCCTTCCCTGCTGTTTGCTTCATTATCTATGCTCAGCCTGCAAGTTTTATCTTTATCTTGACCTTTTGTTCAGTTGCTCTATATTTCACCTATAAGTAAAACCATCCGATTTGTATCTTTTTTCTTTTGGCTTATTTCCCTTAGAATCATCCACTCTCTATCCATGTTGCCACAACTGATATCAATTTATGTTTTGTTGATTGCTAAGTAGTATTCCATTGTGTATATATCCCACAACTTTTTTTTAGTTTAATTTTTTAAAAGATTTATTAATTTATACATACAAGAATTGGGGTGTTAGGTCAGAGGTGGGGGGTGGGTGAGAGGATTCACCTGAGACAGAGTGTGGAGCAGAACAGGCAGATCTATTGAAATACCCTGCTGAGGGGAGCAGCAGCAAGAAAGGACAGGTCTGGTGTGCCATATGTGGGTAAGCTCCCTGGCCAGAGATCGAAAGCAGCCACAGTGGCTGGCGATAGCTTGATAGCACTGTCTTCAACTCCTGTGCCACCAGGGAGGCCCATAGCACAAATTTTTGACCCATTCATCTATTTGGGGGCATTTAGGTTGTTTCCATATCTTGGTTATTGCAAATAGTGCTGCAATAAACATAGGCATACAGGTTCCCTTTCAAATTAATGTTTTGTGTTCTTTGGAGGTACCTAAAGTTTTTGTCAGTTTTAGTATATAGGTGTGATTGATTAAATCCTTTGGCATATGACTGAATTCAACCTCTAGTGTCCTCCCAGAGGTTGATCTGCATTAAGATCTCTCCCCTTACACTTGGTGGGTGCTTCTGGTGACCAGTATCCATCCTAAAGCTATTTAAAGACCTACCATGAGTGACCACATTAGCATAACAGAGACACTCCCACTGTTTAAAAAATTCCAAAGATTTTTGAAGCTCCCTGCCAGGTACTCAGGACAAGGATCAGATGAACTTTTCGTTCTAGCCATACCAACTAAATGCTCTTTGATTAAAATGAGAAACTGTATTCTCCTCAGAAGATAAAATACACATTCCAGTGTCAGGTATGATGTAGGAAAAAAGAGAAGACAATGGGCATGTTGGAGGGGATCTATTTTGCTCCTGAATTTAATTCAGCTCAAGGTACACATAGCTAAGCAACTCAGTGAATGCCTTTTAAAAATGAGTTTACCAAATAGAATTTTCTTTGACTTTCCAAGTGTGAGTTTTATAGACCTTGATAGCATATTTGCTAGAAATTCTTTTTCATTATCCAAAGATAACAGTTTTGAGATCTTTGCAAAATGCACTGTTCCACAAAGCAGGCCCCAGGCTGAAATAGCTGTTTTGGATGCTTTTCAGTATTATCAAACTATTTTTCAGCAAGGCATTATTTTTCAGCGAGAGCTAAAAAATAAAAAAATATATGCCACTGAATTCTCTGGTTAAATCCTCAAGATCTTCTAGTTCCATTCCTGTGTATATCTGAATTCTTTCACAGCATTGCCAGCAAGCATGCATCCAGCCCTTTGACCTGAATATCTCCTGAGACAGCAGTCACTCTCCCCAGAGGCTCTTAGCAGTCCTCTCTGCAAGGAGGTTCTCTGTCACATTGAGACCAGCCTGCTCATATTTCCCAACAGGCAGTTCTAGATCTGGTCCTTGGAACTTAGGTGGGGAATGACAAAAATGTGTGGAATGTTCTTCCACAGATGTGTGAGAACAGACACCCCACAGCTGAAGAGGAGGCTGGATAGCCTGAGAGTTTCAGCTCGGAAGATGGTGGTCAACTGATGTCCATATGGCTCTTCTTAGCTATGAATCTAGCACTTTTTGCTCCAGAAAATTTACTGACAACAATAATGAAGCAGATAACACAATCACTAAGAGCATTTGAGTGCTGTAACATTCCAGGTACTGTGCTAGGAGATTTCCTTACATGGTCTCACTTAATTTCCAAAACCTGTGGTGGACACTATTGCTATCGTCACTTTGCAGTTGAGTTCTCTGAGACTCAGAGAGGTCAGATAACTTCCTCAAGGTCCCTTCAGTAAGGATGCCAGTTTCAGACCTTGGGTCGTAACTCTAGAATCCATATCCTTCATGGTTAACAATGTACCACATTCCATTTTAATTTTAATGTCACATATGTGTTCCTGATTAGTTTTGTCTGAGAGTATTTTTCTGTTCGTCCCTAGCCTCTGGGAGATTCATCCTCTCCTTGCACAGGGCATTTTGGGTAGCTGGAGTGCTGGGTAAGTTTGTAGCAACACAGAAAAGAGAATCTAAAAGCCCAAATGGTCTCTTGTACTAGAATCTAATTCTGTGACTGGTTGCTTCAGTCTATTTTTCTAGTCTAAGCTTCTAGAAGCCTCCCACTCTGGGGTGTGTTAACAGCTATACACCACCTCACAATAACTCTTATACCTAGAATTTTTATTGGAGTTTTAGTAATAGGTACAATTGATTAAATCCTTTGGCATATGACTGAACTCAATCTCTGGTGTCCTTCCTCTCACTAAGGTTAATCTGGACTGAAGTCTCTCCCCTTTCTTCACCTGGTTGGTCCTTTTGGTGGACCTGGAGATGGTTGAATGTTGATCTGAAGATACCTCACAGAGCAGTAACTGACTGTTACTAGGATCAACAGTAATTCAGTACGTTCAGGTTCCACCGGGCCAAGCACGACAAACGGCCTCCACAGTGCAAAACTCAGGGCTGGGCCGATGAAGGAGGTGGTAGGGCATCCCATCAGAGAATGAACCCAAAGTTCGCCTATTTTCATACCCCTAAAGCCTTCAAGAGCTTTCTGACTGTACTTGTTCAAACTTCTGTGGTTAGTAAAATGCACACAGTTTTTAACCTGTGAGTTTTCATCAAGAAATCCATCCAAGTTGGGCATCATGGAACTAGAGAGCGAAATCAACAGTGATTTCTGCCTGGGAATTCCAAGGATTCACATGAAAGATAAAATGGATACACAGTTCACAATGCAGGGCAAGAATGTGATGAAAGATGCAACATGGAGAGCAGTCAGCCCTCCTTTTAGAAGTCAAAGCAGCCTCCACCAAGATGTGATAGGGAGATCACAAAACTAGAGGTCGCCATTTGAACTATAGATGTGCTAGGACAGCACATGGAACAGCCTGGAAGCCTTAGGAGAAAATGCTTTGCTCCAGCTTTGCCGCCATAGGGACTCAACAGAAATGAAAGTTGAACAGGACTAGACCATGCAGAGTCTTGTCAAAGAACTGTCCTTAGTGGTTGTGCCGTGAAGGGGCCGCACAAGGCAGGATTATCCTATGACTCCCCAGTCCTTTTCCTTGGACAGCATTTAAGAATGATGGAGGTGAAATTATCAAAAGATTTCAGTTGGTTCTATTTATGTGGTGCCAGTATTATTTTTCGAGAGAGGTTACCATTTTGGGATTGGGAAAAGCCCCAGAGAATTAGCAGATGCAGTGTTTTTGTGGCTAAACCAAGAAACAAACACAGCTTAAATTATATGCTATTTGAAGTGAAATGCATTCCATGTGAGCTTCACTTTTTTTTTTTTTTGAGCTTCACTTTTAATACAACACTCGAAGATCCCAAAGGAGCCAGCGTTGAACCCTGACTCCCATGGAATAAATAGCGCCTGTCATCCCTCTTCCCGCTCTCCTCTAGCTCGCCAGGCCCTGTTTGCATTGCTCTCAGTATTTCAGGTTGGAAGAACTCCACCTTTTGTTCTCACTTTATTTTTATTTAATATGCCAATTACAGGTCTTGCTGATCCTCTCATGGGCAGTTTTCCAGAAGACCTGTCTCATTCTGTGTAGATTAAATCAATTATGCTGATTTGATTCCATTGGCTGCACATGTGGGACAATTATTGCCCAGGTTGTCTATTTCTCATTCCTGATTTAGATCTACAGCTTGTTCAAGGTAATCACCTCTCTTCTTCTTGCACCCCATCCATCTGGACTCAGATGCTGGAGTTCCTCTCTCTCTGCCTGAAGAGTGGTAAATTTAGCATGATTTCTGAAGAATCCATACAGGATCTCTGGAATGCAAAGCTTCATTGGCCACATCTCGGTGCCACAGAACCTAGCCAGCTTTTCCAGAATGTGGAATTTTTCAAAATGAACCAGAGTCAGGGGTCCTGGCTTTTAGCCCCGATTGTACCAGCAACATTCTGTGATGGCTACCTGTGGGTTTCCAGCATCCAGCCTCCTTTCTCCTTCCCAATAGCACACGACATTTCTCAGTCATGAGATTTGGGTGAACTGAGATCCTTATTCCAGCTTTAAACCCAAGGCCCTGTTTGCCTTATGCCGGTTTGTGTGTCCCATTTGTGATCATAGTGATGGGTTCAGAGATGTTCCCCATACTAAGCCAGGTGAAGGAGGACCAATAAAACCAACTTGTGGAGCTTTGGCAGGATTATTGGGGAAGAGAAGCACCGGTGAGGAAGCAGATAGGTCTGGGATGTCTTTAGAGTTGTTTTGGTACCACAATGGGTGGGAGGGAGGGAGGGAGGAAAAGAGAGAGAACACTATTCTCAGCCTCATTATAGGGGCCCTTGATCAAGTCCCAATTAAATTACATATTACGCTGGACAGTTCAGGTATAATAGTCAATACATTCTCTTTGCCTGTAAATGAGTTTGGATTGAGATTTCTTGTGTCCAAAAGCATCTGACCTCAGTGTCTTCATCTGCATACAAGGTGCTGGATGCTTCAGATCTACCCCAGTGATGAGGTTCTGAGACTGATATTTTGCTTCCAGTTCTAATGTACCTGACGAGTTCCCCGATGAGAAAGGAAGGAGGAGGGAGCATGGATGTTCTCGTTGTACTGTAATTGGTGGCAAGGGTGCCACAGGAGAGGGACATGTTTGTGTTTAGCTGAGGTCTGAAGAATTTGGCAGAGTGAGGATGGCAAAACCTGAGCGAGGGGGAGATGTAGGGACAGGTTGATTTGATGTCTTCAAGTCACAATTGAAGAAGTAAGCGTGTGTCCCACCAAGAGCTGTGCATGCCCACTCCTCTCCCACATCTGCCTCCACGGGGACCACCCTCTCCCTCATATATCCGCACGTTTCTGCTGGGACTGCAAACTCCCTGGGTTAGAGTGACATCCTACTCAACTCAGTCCCCCAGCCCAGGGCGCTCTCAGCTCACAGAGCGAGCATGGCAAGCTTTGACAACGAAAGGGGACAGGCTGAAGGAGCGGGCGCTCAGGTTGAAGAGGAGAGGAAATGGGGCTATAGAATCACCTTGGGAACATCTCAAATACTAAGATAAGGTATTGGGTCCATAAGTTACCTTTCTAGAGGGGGCTAAATAATAAGGTAATCAAAGGAGACATTGGTGCAGCCAAAATGTCTTCAGTCACTTCATGGTTCAGGCATTTGACAGATTTGGCAAGAGGGCATTTATGTGAGCCAAAATACATTATGCTCTAGAGACAGCTTGGGAAGTTTCTGGCTTTAGTTTTTGCTCTTGGCATCCTCCCAAGAATAGTTACATATTTAGGTTTATTCCCCACAGGTGTGGGCGATCAGGGTGCTGGCTGAAAAGGTAGTGCATGGTGGGAACATGGCACGCTCAGGCATTGGAGGTGGACTCAGGTTGAGTCAAACCCAGCATTGATCTGCTCCCCCCCTACACACACACAAATGCACACGCACCGAATCACACACACAACGTATACACACCCTCACACGAATGCACAAACACAATACTCACAACATACACACATGCTCACAATCACACGCACTCACATAAACACATACATACATGCAAGCAACATCCTCATACACGTGCACACTCATTCACACGCTATTTCAGTGTCACATCTGTATCTTCAGGGGAACCTAGAGTCTGAAGATGCCGTGAAGAACTCTTTCAACTCAACATATCTGGCACATCCCCAAACCAAACTGATGCCTTCCCTCCCTCAACTCTCATTTCTTCCTGACTTAGGCATTTCTATATTTCTTTTTTATTTTATGTATTATTATTTTTTATTAATTAAATAAATTTTTTTTACATTGTTGCAGTCCCCATAGTTCTCTCACTACTATCTCACCTGTGAACCATGACACAGCAATATCTTCTCAATCTTTTTTTAAAAGATTTTATTTATTTATGCATACCAGAGCTGGGCCAGAGGCAAGGGGTGAGAGGATTCACCAGAGACAGAGCGGGGAGCAGAACAGGCAGACTGACTGAAATACACAGCTGAGGAGAGCAGGAGGCAAGGCAGAAATCTGCTGCACCATGTGGGTTCCCTCCTTGGCTGGGGATTGAACTCGCACTGCAGTGGCTATGGAAGCTCCACAGTATGGTGCTCAACCCCTTGCACCACGAGGGCCCCCCTACCCCCAGATATCTTCTCAATCTTTCAGGCTTTTAGATTCAGGCTTTTTTTTCCTATCAGAAAACATTAGTTCTCCAAAAGCTTCCAAGAATGCTTTTGTGTGAAAGTAGCATTTCTCACTAAAAACATGTAATAACTCTGAAAAACTGACATCCTCTTAGACTCCACCTGCCATCACTGCCTCACCCACAATAGTCTCCAAGTCTTGCCAATCGCGCACCATCAGCCTGTACTCTCTCTCTGAAAAAGGCCCTGGGAATTCCATGCTTGTGTTTTCATTGTTGCTCATTTGAACAACTATTGGAATATCTCAGTCTTCATTTTTGAAATAACCTCAAACTTACAGAGTGTTGTCAAAATAATACAAACTATTGAGAATAGTTGCTTTCTTTAGCAACATAAAAACCATAACACAGCCTTTGAATTCAGGGTATTAGAACCCATACATCACTACAACTGCCAGGTGTTCCAATGCCCTTTTTTCCATGCTTTTCAAAATGATATCCCAATGCCCTTTTTAATAAAAGGATCCAGTTCAGGATGATATATATTTAATTGTCATGTCTATTTAGTCTTCTCAGTTAACTGAGCCTCTCTTGCTTGACTTTTAGGACTTTGATAGATGTTTGAAGATTATAGCCCTTATTCTGTAAAATGTCCCTCAATCTGGGTTTGTTTTGTGTTTCCCCATGGTTCGATATGTGATGCATCTTTGGGGGGAACTTGCAAAGGCGTGCTACGGTGTGCTTCCTACTGGCTTTTATCAGATGGTGCGGGGTTAGGCTTGTCCAACTACCAGTGGTGTTAACTTTGATCATTTAATAAGGTGGAGTCTATCAGGCTTCACAGAGTCACTTTTCTCCCCTTTGTAAATGACAAGTTTCTCTTGGGGGGATACTTTGAGACAATGTAAATATTGTATTTCTCCTCAAGCTTTCAATTAGTTATTTATATCAGCTTCAATTCACAGGTTCTATCCTAGTCAGTTACACATAGTCTGTTACCACCATCATCCATTCTGAGGCTCAGGTTCCCCTATATTGGCACAGTGGGAGTGCCTTATGCTGACACCTGGCCCTTCTGACACCATCCCATGAATCTACGAGAACATTCTTACTTTCTGGCATAAGACTTAGATTTTCTTGTACTTACCTGCCCTAGTCCTGAAATCAACCATCTCTCCAAAACCCCTGGTCCTTTTTGTGAATAACGACATTTAGAAACCCAAATCTGGTATGTCTTGATAGTGGGTATCTATCACTGCTTCCAGACCTCTGCAGTTGAGGAATTTGTGTTTACACACCTGCCTCTGGGTTTGTTTCTTTAGTGAAAAGCTTAAGTTCATATTAATGCCATCTAGCCAATCTGATGTTCTCTTTTCTCAGCCATGGGGAAGAATCAGATATAGGCTAGAGGGGCAGGAGTGAGAGGATTCACCAGAGTCAGCGTAGAGAACAGAGCAGGTGGATTTATCGAAATACACTGCTGAGGGGAGCAGCGGGGGAGACAGGAGGGTCTGCTGAGCAGAGAGTGAGGGGTCCCGGAGCTCTAGTTATACTCCAGGCAGCGCTGACTGGTTAGGGTGGCCGGTCTTGGGCGTGCCCTGACTGGTGATCTGGGTTAGTGTAGAGGGTCTTCTGCTCTTAGGAGCATCAGCGTGGTGCCCAGGTTCCCTGAGAGGTCCATCCGCTCCCCCCATCCATTCCAGCCTCCCCAACTTGTCTGCTGGGCAAGGAATGGGGCTTGGGTTTTAAATTAAGCAATGCTGCCATGACAGGAACCCCCTTCTGTGATAACGAAAACCTGCCTCCACGGGTTTCTGGTTTGCATGTAAGGAGCCTGGAAGTTTTTCATGACCCTAATAAGTAGAAAGATTAGCAGGCCGAAACACCAACAGCTCGTCTTGGATCAGAAGAGAGGACCTGGGGCAAACTGCTGCCTGAAGACCGGAGAGATAGGTAAATGCAGGGACTCTGCGCACTGGCCCACAGACACACAAGTAGAAACCACCACTGGAGTCAGCCAAAGCAGAGAAAGATGAGCTGTGATGGCTCATTGTTGGAAGTTCAGTGCAGACAACTAATTCTGAGAGTTAAAAACACCAGAAGGAAGTAAAAACTCATAGCGAGCCCCTCCAAAATATTGTGAGATTTATCGCTAGGAATTCAACCATGTTCCCACAGCAAATAACAGAAAAATCCCCTCTGGTTTCTGGCAGAGAGGGGGGAAAAAGAACCATTTTGAAATAAACCAGTGCACACCTTATCCTTAAAAAGAGCTGCCCACAGGGGTGCTGGTTAACCAGAGTCAAACTGGCTAGGGTATTTTGTCAGAGCCTAAGTGTCCTGGGGGAAGGGAAATAGCCAATCCCAATCCCCTTGAAGGCTCCTGTCCCACCTAAAGGGAGGAGAAAAGACGCTGTTGCCAAGTTCTCAGCCTGCAAGCACAGACTCACTAACAGACCGAGACTTACTCACAGGACTATGGAATCCTCCCCCTTTCCTCTCGCCTTACCACATTATCAAGTCCAACTTACAGAAGTTCCTTTTACTCGGTCCAACCTGTCTCACCATCAAGAAAAAAGTCACATGCCGTACCAAAGGCAACAGACACAGGCAAACATTAGGGCCAGACATGGAAGGGTTTCTGGGATTATCACACCAGATATTTAATACAACTGTATATTGATATAATTGATATAATATCAATATACTAAGGACCCTCATGCAAGAACAGACAGGTAATGTAGACAGAGACATGCAAATCCTAAGAGCAGAATCAGCCTTCCATTATCCTGATCACACATACCTATGAGTTCTTCTGTATGCACCATCTCCCATCACCGTCAACACAGGCATCTCCTCGACCCAGTCAGCCGCTTGATACCCATATGGGGTTGCCTTATAGACAAACTCTACATGTAACAGGGAAGGGAGGTTCCAGGTTCCCTGCTGCACCCTCAGGAAGGGTAAAGCTGAGTAGGGAGTCGTAGCTAGAAAAGACAGAGAGAAGGAAGGAAGGAGATCAAGAAGAGGACTGGAGGAGGCACATGGGGCAGACAGACATGTGAAGAAGCTGTGCTTGCTTCTCAGCCTTGGACTTGGACTAGGGACTTGGATATGGAAGGAGAGACTTGAAAGACACAGAAATGTCACCTGGTGATATGCTTATAAAGCTCCTAATAACATATTCATATGCCAGATTTTCTAAAATATAACTTACATATAGTAAAATTCACCCTCTGTAGTATGCAGATATGTGAGTTTTGACAAAAGCACATATATAATCACATAACTATTACAATACTACTTACAGGCCTCTCTAAGTCCAGCCCCAGCAACCACTGACCTGTTTTTTGCTATATAAAAGGAATCATATACAAAGAATTATATATCCTTTGAGTCTGCCTTTTTTCTCTTAGCATAATGCATTTGTTTTTTATTTTTTAAATTGAGGTTGCATTTATATATGATTTATATACATGACTATCTTTAAAATTTTGTTTATTTTTGTTGAATTATCATTAACATATAGCATATTACTTTCAGATATTTAACATGAACATGAAGATACAAAATATTTGTTTGTATTGTGAAATATCACCACAGTTAGTCTAGTTAACATCCATCACATACATAGTTACAACTATTTTCTGGTGATGAAAACTTTTCAGCAATTCTCAGCAACTTTTGAAACTGTGTTAAGCGTATATTGGCTATAATATATTTGCATTTATTTGTTATAATATAATGTATAATGCTATGCATTAAAACATGACAACAACTATTTTATAACTGAAAGCTTATACTTTTCGATGCCTTTCACACATTGCTCAAATCCTTCACATCTTCCCTCTGGCAACCACCTTTTCTATCTGTGAGCTTTTATTTTGTTTTTGTTTTATTGTTTGTTTAGATTCCATATATAGGTGAGATTATATGCTACTTGCCTGTCTCTATGTGACTTATTTCACTTAGCATAATCCCCTCCATGTACACCCATATAAACAAGATTTCCTTCTATTTCATGACTGAATAATACTCCATCAGATATAGGCTTTGCCAATACTTTCCTCTAGTCCATGGAACATCTTTATCTTTTTCTTTTCATTTTTAAAAATTTATTGTAAAACACACAATATGAAATTGAAACTTCCTTTCATTTTGAACAAAATCTTTTCAAGAGCAGAAGTTTCAGATTTGATAAATTTCAATTTATCAAAATTTTCTTTTATGGATCTTAGTGTAATCCCTGATCATTAGACTTTAACAGTTTGTTAGATTTTGCAATTTTGATGGTATACAAATGGTCAGCAAATATGGAAGTGGAAGCACATGATACTGTTACAGGGCAACTTTAATATAAAATGGGTTTTCCACATTGGGTTTTTTACCCGCGCGCTTAGAAGATTTAAAAGTCCCAATTCCAGGTACACATGGCAAAAGTTATTAGCACGTTTTATTTTATGAAAGAAAGGGGAATAAAATAGTAATAATATTAAAGGAAAAAGAAAGGAATATAAATTCATAAATACCCTGCCAGATTTAAGCAATGGCGCGTTGAGGGCTGGCTCTGAGTCGAATGAGATGGCTCTGAAGGAATGGGTCTGGCTCCTCAGTAAGAGAGCGTGCCCAAGGCTCACCTCGGTTTTATAGCCAGCCTGGCTGCTTAACTTTACCCTCAGGTCCCAGTAATCCACTCTTCGATAATTATCTTATTGGATTTGTGGTTTTGGAACACTGATGGTCTGGAGTGGGGGTTGGAGTCCACACACCCATAATCCATTTAGGACCACCTTTCCCCCTAACAATACTCAATATCACTAATCACATTTGACTGTCATTAATGCACATCGCACTGCAAGGAGATGTCTTCCAGACATTTAACATCACACTTGTTTGAAGGGCTATAATCCAAAAAGACAAGACATAATAAGTATTGGGAAGGATGTGGGCATTGCTGGTGGGATTGTAAAATGGTGCAGCCACTGCAGAAAACAGCATGGAGGTTCCTCACAAATTTAAAAATAGAACTACCATACGATTCAGCAATTCTTTAGGGTATATATCCAAGAAAATTGAAAGCAGGGCTTTTGAAGAGATATTTGTACCCCAGAGTTTATAACTGTATTATAAAAGTAGCGATCCAAATGCCCACTGACAGATGAATAACTAAAATGTGACATACACATATGTATTAATGCACTAGGGCTGCCATAGCAAAATGCCATAAGCCAGTGGTTTAAATAATAGAAATATATTTTCTCATAGTTCTGGGAGTTGGAATTCCAAGATCAAGGTGCCATCAAGACTGATTTCTTCTGCAGCTTCTCTTATTTGGCTTGCAGAAGGCTGTCTGCTTGCTATGTTACATGATGCCTTTTTTCCCCTGCCAGTGCCTTCTTTAGTATCTCTTCCTCTTCTTTAAGAACACCACAAATACAGTCATGTGGAGACTAGTGCTTCAACGTGAATTTTAGAGGGATCCTTTCAGAACATAAAATCATGGAAAAGAATATTATTCAGGCTACTGCAGGGGGGAAATCCTTGAACCTTGAGGGTGTCATCACCTAGTATCTTATACAAAGACCCCTATTGTAAAGTACCAAGTTTCCATGGGCACCCCAAAAGAACAAAGAGCGGACACAGGGCTGCAATGGTCATGTAGAACTTTAGTTACGCCAGCATGCTGGGGTCAACTGTTCAACCGTGACACGCAGGTCTGGCTGAGGCAATCGGCCACAAGGGAAGAAGAAGTGGGCTTTTATAGCCAATTTCCCACCTTACATAGGTTGCAGCCAATAAGCTGAGAGATCAAAGCCCGCGCAATAAGCACAGCAAATAGCTTTAAAGAGAGACAAGTTTCAAATTTTTAAACTTACAGGAGATCCATTTTGGGTGGGCTCAGGCTTCTGCCCCATACCTGGGTGCACATTCTAAGATAACATTCTTGTTTCATAGCCCTGCCCTAAACTGTCCAGGAGAGCCTAAGGTATGGGACCAGCTGACCTACTAGATAAGGCCTGTAGGTCGTTTTTCAAGTTTCAGTCAGCTAAGTTTAGACAACTCTGACTCGAACATTCCCCCCTTTTCTTGTTCACACTGAGGAATCTTCCTCAGTCCTTGGTAACTGCTGGTATTGCTATCATAATACCAAGGTATGAACCACCTTGAGCTTTTGATACACAAAAGCAAGCAAACGATTTATTACAAAGGGTCCCATAAGGGTTGTGAGCCAGGGAGAGCTGTTGAACACTAGGTGGTTTCACTCACTCTACCACATTTTCCTTATCTCTCTTGCCATCCTTATCTCCAAAACCTAGTTCTTCCAGCCCCACCTATCCTCTCTTCTAAATTGCCTTGTCATTCCTAACTTGCCCTTGCCTGACCTAGGCCTCATCCCCCACTCTATGGATGGAGCCCCTAACTGCTGTTAGGACAAAGGACGTCAGTCTGATCAGTAACTGCTTCCTGCTGAAAGTGGGCGATGTGGGGAAGCAGTCTGGGCTCCACCGCAGGGCGACGAATTAAGGGACTCCAGAAGAAGGACCGTAGAAGCTGGAGGCATCATTTTGGGTTCCATCTGAAGGACCAGTTGGAGATTGATGGCCTCCATGCAAGAGGAGATGATTCTGACAAGGGCACAGAGGATGTAGTGCCCGAGCAAGAGAAAAATGAACAAAGTTTAGTGTTTAGCATTTACAAGCAGTAAATATGGGCACCAACTCCTGAGCAAGCCCATAAATAACCATTGAGGCTAGGGAATTTCAAAAACGTCTCAGCCTCAAACTGTAGCTAACTTTGAAACTTGCCCCCTTTCCTGGCCCCCAGAGCCACATTTACTGCGTGTACACCTGGGCCTCTGCACATGGCCACTCACTGTCCCATCAGAGGCAATCTCAGCCACTCGTTCGAGCTCAGGCAAGTGCTCTCTTCTAGGCTCCTATTCCTGATGGAGAGTTCATTTCTCCTATTCTGTGCTCCTCCGGGTCTTTGTGCCACACACAACTCTTTTTTGACTCTTTCTTTTAGCCTTAGACACCACCCCCAATTGTCAGCATTTCCTCTCTTGTCACTTATACCCAGCATAGTGGGCTTGATAGTGAATACTAAATCTGCAATACTATTTTTGAAGGGACGCAGGAGCAAGGATGTAAATAAGAGAAGAGAATGGGGAGCATCACAGCTCAATCAGATGTGGTGAGGCTGTTACAGGGTAGGGTGAAGGGTACCCCGGGACCCCCAAACCTGCCTGCTCTATATGGGTTCTGCCATCTGTCACATAAAGACAAAACACATTCCAGTGCATAAGACCTTCAGTAGAAAATCACTTTAACATAGTGGTCAATAGATAAAAGAAAAAGAGAAAATATTCAGTTTTTGCCGAAGACCAGTTACAATAGGCCAGATCCTCAAAGGATGGAACGGCTTCGGCGAATGAGGGGGGTTCAGGATTACAAAACATGAGTTGGGGTTTGGTGTGTGTCCTTGCTGAAAAGTCTCAGCAGGTCTTTATTTTATACATTAAGGAGAAAGGGGTGGGATTGCATCAACATATGCATTGATCTGGAATGACATTTTTTTCTCTCAAGAGCGGCTTGGGGTCATGTGACCTCCAGCCAGACTAGGTAACATAGGTGATATAAAATCAAGACAGCATCTATCTACTAGTGTTAGTTATTATGATTGGTTAATTTATTTTATGGCAGGTATACTAGTTTCATGAAATCATATCTATTCTATTTTCACTCTGAACATTAAGGTGAATTCTTAGCTTAAGGTTAAATTGGTGTCAGCATCCTGCTGTAGGTCTGCAGGAAGAAGGTACCCAAATCAGCATCTGAATAGTATCTGCACCCTTTCTTCTGGCTCTCACTAGGAATCACTGGTTTCCTTGTCTTTCAGTTGATAATGTATGCTGAGTTTTCTCTTGTACTAGATCAAAAAAACAAAAAGGGGAAGGGAGGAGGAGTTCTGCAACTTATTTTCACCTGAGGAAATGTAGAACCCACCTTTTGAAAAAGTGAAGCCATAAATTTAATTACAAAGAGTAATGCTGGAAGGCATCACTTAGCGAAGGCATATGGTCAATATGCAAGATATGGGATATGCAAGAAATGGCTGTCTCATGCAAGAAATGACTCTCACAGGTCTCGCTTAGATTTCCTGAGGCCCATAGTAAAATGTTTGAGTTTAAAGAATTTTCCTAATAATCAAATTTTAGAATTTGTATTATAATACAGCCACTTGGCAGAATGTCATCAAAATGTGTGGCAACTAATTACTTTGTTTAATAGAAGAGCCAATCATACAACCACCCCCATGGATGATATTCCAGTGAGCACGTTTTTTGTAACTTTTAAAACTTTAATTATTAAGTCAGCCAAAACAAAAGGGAGTCCAAGGGGGGCCAACTTTGGAACCTCTGATTTTTCAGGGCAGCTCCCTATGATGGGCTTTTGCCTCACGGCATAGTTAAGGTGGCCCCCATCAAGTTTTCAAATCAAGCACCCCAAATTAACCATCCCTTCATGGGCAAATGCCCAGCCAACAGGGTTGACCCAAAACAGGGCAGCTGAGGTTCAAAAGCCTGCCTCAGACCTAAGGCACCTCCTGGTGGGGACCCAAACAAAGGGGCACAAGGGACTAGACAAGTATGGAAGGAAAAAGCAAAGTCAAAGTCAAGATAAAGGCCACCACTGCCAACCTCCCCACGTCTGCCTTAAGTGTCGCCTTCCATGTCCCCCAAGTCCCAAGTCCGAGAAGCAAAAGCAGCTTCTTCATATGTCTCTCTGCGCCATGTGCCTCCATCAGTCTGCTTCCCTCTCCATCTCTCTCTGCTTCTCCTTAGCCAGGTTTTCGTTCTCAGTCCTCCTCTCAGTCTTCTCCCTACTCAGCTCCACCCTTCTCTAGGGTGGGACAGGGAACCTGGAACCTCCCCTTTCCCTGGGGATTAGCCTTCTACAAGGCTGCCAGGTTTAGTCTTGACAAAGTGTAGCCTGGGCTTCCATAGTAACCCCAGAGTGACTTCGGTGGCACCTACATGAACACTGCTTTCACTTCTGAAAAAGCTTATTTTAAGGTAATCTAGAACAAATGCAACTATGCCTCAAACCTGTGTTTTCATGAATCTCATCGTGTGCATGGGGCTAAGTGAAATGCAGAAATCAATGTCACTGAAACTCTTAGTGAACAACGTTATTGGGGGGTGGGAGAGTGGTAAAATTCCCAAATGAATAGAGATGAGAACCCTGGGCTTGTCTTTTGCCTACAGAATTATAGACTCATGTTGTCAATAACATTTGGAGAATCCTATGTTCATTCTGTTTTTCAGCCTGCAGTGGCAGGAAGGGATGAGGGGAGTTGGGAAGGAGGGAATAAAAGCGTGCTCAGCTGTGTCCACCTGTCCTGAGATGCGGGTTTTGGTTTTGTTCCAAGCAAGGGATGATGAGCCATTCTTACAGAGAACATCAGCCAGTTCCTTTCACAGCCACGTTCATCAGCATTTCTGGTGATTGTGCATTGTGGCATCTGCAGACAAGGGATATGTGTTCTGCGCCTCGCTATCAGAGTGTTTGTAAGATACATGTTAAAAAGATGGGTACTTGGTTTGCTTCCAAGTCACAAAGACTGAAGTCCTCTTTGAAAATGTTGTTTTTGCCTAAAGCTGACCAGGCAGGATGCAGTGGGTGGGGGCAGGTGGAGGAAGAGGGAGATGGGGCAGGTGGTAGTGGAGTTTTTATGTTCTAGAAAGATTCTTTGCCTTACAAAAGAATTAATCACAGGGTTCCTTTTAAATGGAAAGTTTCATGAATTTTAAAAGAGGATTTGATTTATAAGAAACTTTTCAGGAACACAGCTGCTGGGCAAAGCAAGCTATTTACACTGACTTGAAATCCATTTTATGAGCCAGGAGTCTGGGGCATCAGGGGGAGTGATAAAACTCCTTTAGTTTTTAATTGAAGAGTGATATTGACTAGCACAGTGAGGGGGCCCAGCATTGGGCCGGAGCCAGTGTGTTTCTGTAGTAAATAGGTGTGAATGTGCTGAGCACTTTAGTATTGATTCATTTATGTACCTGTTTGGCTTTTGCTGTGAAGGGCTTTGTACTTTGCAGCTTTAGAGCCAAGCTGGCTTTCACAGAGCCTGTGTCAGAATGTTCCAAGTTGTACAGCATGAATCATCCAGCTCAATGGCCTCTGGGGAGAGGGCCACCTTGTACATCACTGCCAGGAGGAGACTCAAAGATGTCTGCGGAGGGCAAGAGCACAGGAGGTCTTTGCCTTGGAAACAGACCTCAGGGTTTCTTTGAAGCCCTTTCCCCTCCCTGTCAGACTGATAATAGCTACCGGCCTCCCAATCCTCCCAGGCCATTGAGTTTTTATTTTCACCTCTGTCTTGTGGAGAATCCACATGCGCCCACAGGTCCTTAATGATTCCCTTCTTCCCTGCTTCCTGCTGCCTTGGCAGGCTAGCGAAAGGTTAGCTGCGAGCTTCCAGAAAGTGAGACCATCACAGTGCTGAACCTCGTTTCTCAACCAGGAAAAGGAAGCCAAGAAAGGCTTTTGTTGCACAGATTCTAAGACCTGCCTTGAACGCCATCTATTCATTCACCCTGTAGCTGACAAAATAAGGGCCTTGCATTAAAAAAAAAAAAGAAAGAAAGAAAGAAAAAAAAGAGCTACTGAAACCAGTCAAGGATCTGTTTACCTTGACATGTTTGCAAAATAGCATCCATGTTTGAGCCTTCAGGACTAAAGTCCTTGAAAGTGGCTACCATAAACTTTAATGAAGGGAAGCTTTCTTCCAGGACAAGCTGTCGTACTTTAAAGTCTTTGCTAACAACTTAGTGCAGTTTATAAATGTGACTGAAGGGTCCTCCCCGGTGACTAAGCCTCAGTGCAATAACCACGATGGCCTGAGTTCGATCCCTGGCTGGGCCGGGGACCCACATGGCACAGCAGAGCTCTCCTTTCTCACCCACTGCTCCCCCAGCAGTGTGTTTCAGTAGATCCGCCTGTTCTGCTTCTCACTCTGTCTCTGGTGGCTCCTCTCACCCTATCCCCTGCCCCTCCACCTCTGGCCAGTTCTTCTACACAAACAAATGAATAAAATTAAAAATATGTATAATTGTAAGTAAGACTAAAGCCTTAAAAAAAGAGAGACCGTCTCAGAGGGTAAAGATAGTAGAAATCCAGTCATGACCAACGGCATAAGTTCACCTGAGCGTCTGCAAGGTGGAAATTTTAGGCAGTGTCACTTACAGAGTTAGGAAAATAAGAAGAGCCCTGGAGAGTGACCCCAGGGAACATACCTCCAGGGCGGAACAGCAGGTGCATTTCTCTACCCAAGGGCAGTGTCGTCAGAGAAAGCCCAGGAGGCTTTTTGCACTTGACTGGACTCTCTTTTTTCCTTCGGCCAAGAACAGAGGTTCTTGTCAACTGGCCCTGAGCAAGCAGAGGAAGATGAGCATGTTGCTGGGGTGCCCGCAAAGGCCCGGCTAACCTGCCGGGGACATGGAGCCAGAGCAGGAGGTAAACTGTAGTTTTAAGTCCCGAGAGCTTACCTCAGGAGGAGAGCCCTGGCTGATATACTTTAGCTCAATTCTTAAATGGATCTTGTCTTTATCTTATAGAAAGCGTCAGGTAAATGCTGAGGAAATCAATATGAAAACGAAAGACTGTGGGGGAGTGAAAGACTCCCAGTCGGCTGCATTTACTTCTTCACAGCTCTCTGTCCCGCCATCAGCCCACTTAGGACGAGGCATTTCGCGTTAGCTCGGGTGGCAGCGCTAAGTGGTTAGCGTTCACGTTACCGACTTCAGCCGGGCTCACTCGGCTGTACGGTGGCTCCATTTAGCGGTGAGGTTTGAGTGACATGAGGAATGGTCCAAAGTGAAGCATCGAAGTTCATCCATCTGATAACGTCTGTGGAGAATGTTGGTGACAGGCACAGGTTTTGTCTGTCTCCAGGCCACAGAGATCAGTCATTGTCCCCGCACTGGAGGAACTTGGGGGCTTCACTTTGGGGGGGCAGAGTCTGGGTCTCCTTTACGAGGCTGCGCTCTGGGGTTCGGCTCAGCTCCCGCGATCCTCGGTGGCCATTTCTGTGCTAGTTACAGACACAAACGCTAAACTTGGCAATTTGCTTCTTTGCTCCCCGCTTCAGACCTCCAAGACCTCGATCTCCAGCGCGGTCACACGAAGAGCACCATGGCCCTCACACACGCAAGAGGGTGTCAGTGTGAATGCAGCCAGCGTGATGCAGAACAATGTGAAAGGAACTAACCGTGAAAAACGTGATGAGGCCCGGGCGAGCTCCCCAGCCCTGAGTCCTTACCGCCTTTTGTACTTTTGGACTCATTTTGGGAGGGGGGTAAGCCCTCTCTCTGGCAGCGTGAGTCAGGGCTCAAGAGCAAAGCAGTTTCAGGACGGGGGGGTGGGGGGGCAAAAGAGGCTTCTTCTAGGGCTAGCGGTATCCATGGCAACTCGGGGGCCTGGTGGAGCTAATAACCCTGCATTTCAGATCTCTGCTGCTCTCCTTGGGTGGGAAGAGAAGGGCTGGGCCTGGATGTTTAGGAAAATATTATGTATTTCCCAGTTGGTGCATCGTGTCAGAGGTGCGACGCCTTTCTGTTACATAACTAAGGGGCTGGCTCAGTGGGTGTGCAAGGCGGGCTGGGTGAGACCTGGGGTGCATGAGGCCTTTGGGTAGTTTTTGGGATTCCTATGGGCACAGCAGTGTTTCTTGCAGACAGCCCTCTCCCAATGGAAAAATGCTAGACCCCAATCCAGTTTGCCTGGTGCCATGTCAAATCCATACCCCGCCTTTTCCCCTGGCATCTGAATTCACGGCTGCTGAATACCCTGCAGTAGTTCAGATTCTGGAACTGGATGACATATGTTCAGAGGTTGACCAATCACAATTTCTTTTCCTCCAGAGGCCTCAGTTTCCTCATCTTTAAACTCACTGGGATGTTGGAGGGGGAGAGAACCTCTGTCCCGGGGTCAGCACCATGTGTAGCGCGTGTTCTAAAGCTGATGTCATCCCCACTGGGGACTCACGGAGGACTGGGCGTGCCAGGGGCAGGAGGGGTGTGCTGGGAGCAGTGATCACAGGGAGGTGGGTGAGGCTGGCAGAGGAAGATGAGCTAATGATCAAAGCTTGTCTATTCCTCCCCACCTCCACCTCCACCCTGAAAACTTGCTCACCTCCCAGTCACCCCCATTTTCACAAATGACGTGTCCAACCAGCGCATCTCAAAGCCTATCATCTGGTATGCATCTGTGACTCCTCTCCGCCTCAAACAACCCTTGCAGGAATTAATTACTTCCTTCAATAAATATGAATTGAGCTTCTACTGTGTATTACACATGGTTCTAGACACTTGGATGCCAAAGCAAGTCAGGAAGTTAGGAGGCAGACAGAAAAGAAACATTAAAACAATAACAGAATGTCAGTGACTCCCAGGGCCCCAGCAAGACCCCCAGGGCCCCAGGCATAGTGGAGCAAGGGGGTTTCATACTCATTGCACCCAAGGAGCTGCCCTCCTGCTCCCCGATATGCAATCGTCCTGGTTGCAACAGTGAAAAAGTGGCCGTGCCCCACTGTAGACGTGTCCCTGGTGCTTTCTGGCCAGGGGATGCTGACAGTTGTTGGGAGAAAAGCACTACAGGAAGAGCAGAGTACCAAGGGGGTGTCATTAGAGGAGCTGGCACAGTTTACAGTATTAAACAGGTCGTCGTTGAAAGTCTCACTGGGCAGGGAAGACGTGAGGAAGGAGGTGAAGGCGACAAGGGGAAGAAGAGAAGCCGCTGCTGGCAGAGGCAGCCGCCAGAGAGGAAGCCAGGGCAGGAGCCAGCTGGTCCAGGACCTCCAGGCCAGAGTGGCCGGGGCACCTCGAGCAGCCCATGTGCGGGGAGTAACAGACTGTGTTACGGAAGGCTCGTGAGGACTCGTTACACAGCGGCAGGCAGGAGCCACGGGCAGTGCCAAGCAGAGACAGGACATGCTCCCATCAAGTTTTAACGGGACTGTGTTGCCTGCTGATTTGTGATGATTATAGAATCCAGGTGATGAGTCAGAAGGTTATTGCAGGGGATACCCTATTTAGGCCCCCACCATACTTAAAACACCACCCATGGCCCCCAGAAGTGACACCGACCACCTTCATAGATCCCACAGTCCTGCCTTGGGGCCGGGCGCCTCGACATTCTCCTTGCCTCTCTCCTAGGCACACTTTTTACTCCGGTCACACTGAACATCTTCGTTTGTAACCCCATGTCGCTGTCCCTGAACTGTCAACATACTGCCACCCTCCCGAATGTCTTCCAAGGGTCACACCATACTGTGGTGACCATGAGCGCCCCTTGTCCCCAGCGCCTCCACCCAATTCCAACTCCCTGCACGCAGGAGCTGCCGTAACAGCACCCAGGCCTGTGTTGTGGTACCAGATAGTCCCTAATTATTTCAGACAAATGAATGCACAGAGGCATAGCCCGGCACTTTGCACACTCTATCTAAATTTCACAAAAAACCTGGGAGATTTGTAAATTAGCCTCATTATACAGAGGATGAAATGGAAGCTGAGAGGCCTTGCCCAGGGTCAGAGTCATTAACCTCTCCCAGCTCGTTTCCTCCTTTGTGAGGTTGGAATAATCATGCCAAAGCCCCAGAGGGGCTGCAGGACAGCTCCCGGCTGTGCTAGGCCTGTCGTCCTGGCTTCTCGTCCGCTGGTCTCCAGCACACCAGCCAGCAGAACCCTGGGATCCAGAACCAGCTGCAGGACTCCTCCTCCTTCTGAGAAGGGCGGCAAGAAGAGAAGGGGCCAATGAAAAAAGCGGGAGATGCAGCCCATGACCCCGGGCCTAGCAGGAGGTAGGACAAGGTACCCGTTGGCCTGCAGAGGGTACCATTGCATTTATGGGGAGCAGTGAAGGGCTGCTGAGTGTACAGCACTGTTTCCCAACCTGAGGCCTCACTCAGGGTCCACAGAGTGGGCCAGTCAACTGCTTTCAATGGCATCTCTGGACCATGAGCGCCAGCGACTACCCTGAGACCGCAGTAAGGGGAGCTGGAGACTGGACAACTTAGTCCTGTTGGTCCCTGGGCACCACCTTCTTTGCAGTCTATGATGGGATCTCCTAAAATAGCCCTTCTGCACGAAGGGCTCCCCCCAGATGTCAACTGGCTATTGCTGTGTCTGTCCTCCTGCACTTCACTCATCTTGGCAACTCCTTCCATACCACTCTACTTTATTTATGAAGAGGAATTTTTAATTTAAAATCCAGCTGATCCTTTAAGGCCTACTTCACGTTCACCCCTTCCTAGAACCTCTTTTCATTTCTCTTTGTTCTCCATCAAGGAGAATTCATTGCTTCTTTCTCTGCATGTCTATAGACTCTTATTTGTAATCTTTAGTTTTTATTCACTCTGCTCACTCAGCAGATAAAGTGAATGAGTAAAGTAGCCTGGGTGGAAGGCAGTAGGGAATGGAAGGGACTAGGGCAACGGAGAACTTGTGCCCCACCCAAAATCTTGGTTTCTCCATTTTTGGGACATGACCTCTGGCAAGTTATTTAGCCTCTTCACACCTGCTTCATCATCTCAAGATGGGTTAATAAAGAGAATAATGCACTTCGCACTTAGTAAACAACAACAGCTTTAAAATGTGAATTGGATGAAAACACTGCATGCCCTTAGTCTTAGCAGTTGGTTTTGGGGTAAGTAAGCCTGAGACCCAAGCAGTCCCAATAAGTCATAGCCATCCTTCGTGGGGATTTTGTTGGAACTCGTGGCAAAGAAAAACTTTCCCTCTTGAGGAGACTGCACTGGCCAGATGCAGCCTTGGAGCTGGAGTGCTGGGCCTCCTCCTGTGGTCCATGTAGAAGCCCTGCTGAGGAAGGAGTGGGCGTAGAAGGAAGTAGAGCCTAAACACAGACTGGTGTCTGGCAATGCAGACTTTCTTTTTTTCACATTTGGATCTCACTGTGCTTCAAGCTGAATCCCCACTGAGTTTCTTCTTTCTTGCTCAAGTCAGTTGCAGTTGGGTTTCTGGCCTCTCTACTCATGATCCTGGTCAATATAAATCTAAGTGAGACGAGGACCTGAGAAAGACAAAGAGCTCTACCTGCTTGGTGGGAATTTGAATAAGTGATTTCTGTGTCAACCAGAAGTGTACATTTGCAGCGCTGATAATTTTGATGACACACAGGGGTTTTCGAAGGGACCCGTTTCTCACATGGAGGGTTGCCGTGTTATAGTCCTGACTCCCCAGTCCGACCCGGGGGGGGGGGGGCAGAGTCATGAAAATGGTGTGAGCCTGGGTAAAATTCTTCTTACAGGCTCCTGACTCCAAGATTTACATCAAAACCAGAATGACATAGGAATATGATGCTGTCATGGCGAGGTTCGGCGGCCAGCTGCGGCCCTGGGCATCTCACATCCTGCCGAAAGCCCTGACCCAGGGTGGACAAGCATCCTTGTGTGTCCTTAGCTGCTCTGCCTCCTGGCTAGCATGCGGACCTTCCTAAACTGTGACTCCAAGTCGGCCACCAGAACCCTGGCCCCTGCACCTGGCACACTGGGATGCACTCAACTCTGAACAGCGTCTGATGTGTCTCTGCCCTCAGGCCTTCCCCACTCACCACCTTGTACTCTGCTGCTAAAATAAGCCCTTGTTTTACCAGCCCCTCAAGCAGGGCTGGCAAGAGCGCTGCAGCAGAAGAACTGGGTTGGGTGGGGGTGGGGACAGTGCGGAGAGAAGAGAAGGACTGAATGCTAAATCTCTGCCTCTCAAACAGGACTTGGCAGAAAGCCTGTGTTCAGGTTTATTTTGACAGTTCCAGGCCAGGAGTCAGAGTGCTGTAGCTGCAGGAAGCACAAGAAACACATTTTTGATATCCCATCAAAATATTCCAGGAGAGCCAGGTTGTTGGGGCAAGTTACGTATCATCATTGGCATCAAAAGAGAAAAAAAGAAACGACCTGGCAGAGGTGACATGGAAGCTCTCTCCTGGGAAGGAGAGTGGATGTTTACTGAGTCCCAGGGATGATAACAGCAAACATTTATTTGATACTTTGCATGAGCCAATCACTGTGCCAATCGCTAACTTTGCATGAGCCAATCACTGTGCCAATCGCTAACAGGCAGGAACGCGGTGCTCTCTCTGCGCCTTCAGAGGCAGGCTACTGCAAGGGTGAGTTCAAGGGTGAGGCGGTGGAGGCTCAGGGGGTCAAGTGGTGAGTCCGGTCCGTCACAGGAAGTGGCAGAGATGGGACTTGGCCTGGTTTGCTTGTTCTGGAGCCCATGCTTTTGCTCCTGACCTGAGCTGCTGTGGGTCTGCGAGATTTAAACAGCCTGCCCCACCGTCAGTTATAGGACCAAGGACCTAGAACATATGCCATAGGAGTCAAAGGTCATAGGACCTAAAGAATGTAGCCCAGGGGCCTCCCTGGTGGCGCAGTGGGTTAAGCAGCGCACTATGAAGGACCACAGCCACTGCAGCACGAGTTCGATCCCTGCCCCTGGGGGGGAGGGGGGAGGGGGAAAG
>JAGFMF010011914.1:667761-690671 GCA_019455555.1 Galemys pyrenaicus | reverse complement strand
CTGCTCCCTGCTCTCTGTGGTGAATCCTCTCACCCCCCCATACCTCTGGCCTGTACCCCAGTGCTTGTGTGCATAAATAAATAAATCTTTAAAAAAAAAGAATGTAGCCCAACCCTACAAGGTGCCTTTCAAATCATCAAGAGAAGAAGCTTGATCACCCTGGGACAAAGGGTAGACATACATCCTGAAGTATAACCGGGAGTACCCAGGGGACTGTGAACTGATGTGTAACTAAGCACCCCAGAAGCTGATCAGGGGAACACCTTGTTCATAAGACTGGACCCATGGGTGTGGGTTTGGAGCATGATTTCCAATACAAGACCAGGCGATCAATATATGCTCAGCAGTCTCACTACCCCAAAGCCCTAGCTGAGATAAGCACATTTTCAGTTTCACCCACATTATTCTCTTTGTCCTCCTCCCCTGCATAGTTGATGCTATATGATTATTCGCTCAATAGAAAGTCAGGATCTTGCTCTTTCGGGCGCATCCTGCATTGTACAGCCGGCTCCGCGACTCCGGTTTGTCAGTGTGGTGCTGTCTACGCAACAAGCTGCCGAGACTCTAAGGAGCAGGGTCCCTTCTCCCAGCCAGGCCCATGTGTGTGGAGCCCATGCTTTTGCTCCTGACCTGAGCTGCTGTGGGTCTTAAATCTTCACTGCAACCCTGAGCTCGGGGAGCACTAGCTTTCTTTGCAAATCAGGAAACTGAGGCCCAGGAAGGGTGAATGGCACCACGCTAAATGGCAGTTTGGGTGCCCAACTGAATTTCCTGGATCCTCGTCCTGTGATGTTGCCACTGATTTCTACCCACACGGAGGGCACTCAGGACCGGCTGGATCGGGCCAGAGCTGATTCGCCATGAACAGAAGGTGGGTATCTCTTCTGTTGGCATGGCTTCTGAGCCTTCCCCTTAAATGTAAAAAACGCGCTATCAGCTTCTCCCTTAGGGTCATGGCATGCCAAGCAGAGCTGTTCTCAGTTTGCTTGTCTTGCTCACAAGGTGATGGCGGGCTGGGGCTAGGTTGTATTCACTATTGTTCATTAAAAAGCTATTTCTTGAGCACCTTATACGCATTTGGCACCATTCTAGCTTAGAGACTTAATTTCTTGTTGGGAAGCGGAATGGTCTGTGGGCGGGCAGTGACCAGTAAAGAGAATCAGTGGCGATGGTCTCTATGAGACGTGATCAGTCACATGGAACAAATGAAGGAAAAGGAAGACACAAGGGTTGAGAGTGCCAGAGGTGGAACTTGTTAAAGGGCGATTGGGGCAGGCCACGCAGAGGAGGGGAGACAGACGTGGCCTCAGCGAGGGACTGGCTGGGCTAGCCAGGTCCTGCAGGCAGGCGCATGGCTGCTGAATCCCAGATCACCGAGGAGGACCCTATGCTGGAACAGAGGGAGTGGGGGGACAGGGGGCGTCAGAAGAACTCACAGAAGTAGGAAGGGGTCCAGAATCATGTAGGCGTTTGTGGGCCACGGCAGGGACTTAACTGGGCAGCCTGGAGTGTCTGAACAGAGTGACGAGCTCTGGTTCTCCTGCTGGCTGCAGCAGGAAGTGGACGAGAGGACAGGAGCTGTACATCCTACAAGATGTGAGGGTGACCGAAGAGTGGGGAGGGGCTGGATTCTGAATCTGTTTTGAAGGAAGAACCAACATGTGGTGCGTGTGGAATGTGAGAGGAAGACAGGGCTCAGGCGACCCCCAGGCCCTGGGCCCCACGGAAGTGCAAGAACAGAGTTGCCTTCCACTGCGATGAGGAAGCCTGTGGCTAGAGCAAGTCGGGGGAGGGGGAATCAGATATTAGATTAGAATGTGGGGAGCACGTTAAACATTTAAGTGAATGTGTCAATTTACTGTTGGGTGAGTAGAGTCTGAGAGAGGAGTCTGGGTGGATTCATGGAATCCAAGGGAATTCTGAAAAAGGAAAAATAGCAACTATGGCAATTTCTCAGTAGCAAAAACATCATGGATTTTCCCCAAAGATTGTCCTGAGAATAATTAGGGAGTACAGAGAGGGGCACCTGTTTCTGGAATAACCAGAGAATCCACCCCAGGGCCCCATCCTAGGCATCTCTGATATTTCTTTCCAAGTCTCCCTGCTATTGTCAAATGAGAGTAAGTGATGTTTCTGACAACTTGCTTTCCCATCTGCTCAGAAAAATCTCCATGTCTGGGCAAAGAGTGATGGCATGTTTAGGCTATCTTATTAAACACAGTTTATCTCCTAAAAGCAGTCAGCAGCATGTTTAATCAAAGTCAGAACAGACGGTATTTGCAACCGCTGAAAATCACTTTTCATCCTGTATTCTCTCCTTAGAGGAGAACAACATCTCACCCTCATGTGCATCCTGAAAGAAGCTAAGAACAGGGGCATCTGCGCCATGGGGACTGGACTGGAAGGAGCCATCTCTCATCTTCCCTGACAACTCTCCTCCTCGTCCCCAGCCTCCTGGTACTTTGGGAATGAAAAGGCAAGTGGAAACCAAAATAGACTCCAAGAATATCCACAGTGATGTTATTCTTACTCCAATGGGATGGGGGCAATTTTAAACCAGGAAAGAATCAAGTCACTCCTTTTCCCTTCTTGGACATTCTGCTGGAGATCGCCCTGTGCTGCGTGATCAGCTTCATTTCTATCGGGTTTCCTTGAGATTATATATAGCTTCTTGCTCCAGAAGAAAAGTAGGAAATGTGAAACAATCTGATATGTTTCTTTTGCCTTCTGACTTGAAACAAGGGATTAAGGAAAAGAACAATAACAATAAGAAAATCAAGTCACAACAGAACAAAAACAGAGGCACTTTGTGGCATGAGGGGGGGCAGTGACTGGATGAGGGCAGAAAGAGCTCAAGGGAATGAGGTGAAGGTGCACGGGTGAATTGGTGAATTCCATGAGGACTACAAATTATGTCAAATATATGCGAATAAAGAAAAAGTAGGAAATGCTCCTGTGTCTCCATTTCTTCCTAAGCAATCTTCCTATCTGAGGAAATAAAATATATCCTAATATTATAGATGGAATTTTGTCTCCCTTACCCTAAATCCCTGTGTTGGAATTCTAAGCCCCTGGTCCTCAGAATGTGACTGTATTTGAAGACAGGCCTTTGAAGGGTAAGGCCCTTCACAAGAGGGGTTCATCAGGTGAACCCAGACCCAACGTGACTGGCATCCTTAGAAAAGAGGACACTTGGAGACACACGCATGGATGAAGGCGCGGCAGGAGACAACCACCTACTAGCTAAGGAGGGAGGCCTCAGAGGAAACCAGCTCTGTAGACACCTTCATGAACTCAGATTCTAGTCACTCTCCCTCCCCCATGCCACAAAGTGCCTCTGTTTGTTTTTGTTCTGTTGTGACTTGATTTTTTTTATTGTTATTGTTCTTTTCCTTGATCCCTTGTTTCAAGTCAGAAGGCAAAAGAAACATATCAGATTGTTTCACATTTCCTACTTTTCTTCTGGAGCAAGAGCAGATTCCAACTGTAAGAAAATACATTTCTGTTGTTTAGGTCACCCAGCCTGTGGAGCTTTGTCAAGGAAGTCCTAGCAAACTAATGCACCTAACTTCAGAGTTAAAGAGGCTTTTTAAAAAAAATTATATATATTTGCCATCAATTGTAATCCCCTTGTATTCCCCATCACCATATCACCAGTACACCATCACCTCAGTCCCCCATGCTCCTGTCTGCCCTCAACCGTCCCCTTCCCACTCCCCACCAAGTGTCCCCAATTTGTCCTTGTCTTTTCATTTTTGGTTTTTGTGTCTTTATTGTTATTATTATTATTATTATTATTGTTCTTATTCAAAGTTTAAGTATTTCACCTTTCTCTTGTGTGATCAAAGCTTTCCAACCTAGCCCCTGACGTAAAGGACACTGCTCCTATCCAGTTGTGTTGCAAAGTGAGGAAGGGTAACACAGTATTAGGAAACATCTGTGATTTACTGTTTAGAAAATGTTTTCAAGATCATTTTTTCTCGCTTGCCTAACTAAGGAAAATATTTATAGATATTCCCGAGTGGGCACACCCGGGGGACATCTCTGGCAGTGTTTGGACTTTCCTGCACCCTCAGTCATGTTTTGTTTCCTCCCCATAGTAGCCTCATCTGCTTTTCTTTAGGAAATGTTTGCTGATGGAGAAAAAAAATCTTTCTCCTGGAACTAAATGAGTTAGTGTTTGGGATACTGGCCAATTAGATGTGACTCCAAGAATATAGTTAACCTTGAGAATGCTTTCATTTCACACAGAAATGTAGGCCTAGGGCAAGAGGGTAACATTCCCCCCAGAAATGCTGTGCTGGTGTGTTCCCTGTTTATTCATTCAACAAATATTTACTGAGTTCTTTGCACGTGCCAGGCATTGTGTCAGGTGAGCAGAGTTCTACGCCAGCCACTCTGAGGTCTAGGGCGAGAGATTGATGGCCAAGTGCATAGTTACACTCCTGTGTGATGGATGCTCCAATGGAGCCTGTCACAACTAGAAAATTAGGGGAGAATTTGTGGAGGAAGTGATGAATGGTAACAGCGTATCCCCACAGAAAGGGGAGGTTCCAGGTTCCCTGCCCCCTCCCCCCCAAGGAAAGGTGGAACTGAGTGTTCAGGAGAAGCTACAAAACTGGGAGAAGACTTTGGAAGGAACTTAGGAAGAAAAAAAAAGAAGACCTGGAGGAGACACATGGAGCAGAAAGACATGTGAAGAAGAGGGGACATGCAAAGAGACACTTGAAGCAGACGTGGGTGAGAGACCCATGGGGAGGCTGACAATGGCAGCCTTTTTTTTGACTTAGGATTTGATTTTGCTCTTTCCCTTCCAAACTTATCTGGCCCCTTCTGCCCTTTTCCTCTTACCCAAAGAAGCTGTCTTTGACTTGTGGCGAGCTTATGTCTCAGTGGCCCTGCTCTGTGCCAACCCTGTTTGGCTGGTGGAAAGTCAGTGAAGTTAGCAGGCTTTGGATGCCCTCCGGCCACTCGTCTCTGTGGCCAGCACCTGCTCTTGTGCTCGTTGTGGAGGGAGGCCCAGCAGAGAGGCGTGGGTGCAGAGCATGCATGCCTGTAATTATGGACACCTGGGCCCAGAGAATAACGGGGTACACATGTGTAAATGTGCATACCTGGGCCTAGAAAGGAGAGATAGAAGGGTGGCTTTTCTCTGAGGAAATGGCAAGGTGAGCCAACACAAGACTGACAGGGAGAACACAAGAGAGGGGAGGGAGCGCAGAGATTCCCTGTGGTGTGGTAAGGGCTGGCACTGGGAGGTGGCCTGCCTCCCATCCTCCCCCACCCCACCCCACCTGGCCGCCCTGTCAGTGCGCTATGTACATAGTTCCCTAATCCAACAATAAAGGCCTGTAGAAATCTCTCCGTTATTTATTGTAGTGGATGGCAGAACCAGTTTAGAACGGACAGGTTTGGGGATCCTGGAGTGCCCCTCCGTCTGCCTGCAACATTCTTTACCCTTAAGTACTGCTGGGACATATCAGGTCAAGAGGCATGGGGGAGCATGGCTGACAGGAGCGTCTCTGGAGAGCAGGCTTGTTCAGAGAACCCACGGTGGAGTGGTGTGGTGCAGTGATCGATAAGTCCCATCCCATTCTGGGTGCCTGGTGGTGAGAATCTCTTTGTGTTCAAGGTCAAGTCTGACTTCCTTCAAAAACTCTATCTGAGGGGATGGCTGAGGCACCTATTTTCCTTTCTTCTCATTTTTTTTTTTTTCAGTCTTCTCTACTTCCAGTCATTTTCTGTTTGGAGCCCCCGGCCCATGCTATTTTCACTGTACTGCTTTGGGACAAACGGTTGCAAGTCACCACGCAGTATCAGTGATTGAGTCTATCGCAGAAAGAAATAATTTTCCAAGATGAATCTGAGCTTCATTTTATTGTCTCCTATTCATCCTTCACTTTGTAAGATTCTTAAATAATGGTTTTTCTTGCCAAGGAACAGCCTGTTAAGAATTCTCATCGTTTTCCTTCTTCTTTTCTACGCCTGAGGCAGCTTCCTGTAAAAGTATGTGCACAAAGGAAAGTGGACATTTTTCTGCTTAACTCAGAGGCTGTGGGTTTTATTCCTAACATTCAAAAAGAACTATGCACAGCAGGATTCCTGAGAGCCAGCCTATGAATCTCCAAAAGCATCCAAGGGTAGAGGTAACTTGTATTAATATTAATAGGCTTCAGCTGGTTCTCTAGAGAAATTTTCAAAGGGCTCATTTTCCTGCTTCCTTTCTCCTCCCTAGCCTTCATTGATTTTTTTTTTTTTAAAGTTTGAGTTTCTTAAATCAAATATAGGAAAAGCAAATTTGTCTCTTGGAGGACAGTTGTAGTTCTCAAATTTTTCAAGTTCTGGAAGGATGTCACCACTAGGGCAAGTTACAGCATTTCTTTCCTCTGTACCTTCTCCACGGACACTGTGTGTGGAGGGGCATGTGGAATCCCAAATCCAAGCTGTATTTTTTGAGCAGAGACAGGACATACAACACCCTTCCATGAGTGGAAGGAGAGGCCGCTCCCACTCCCTGGGCTGAGGATTGGTGTGGAAGGCTTTTCAGAAATATGAGAGTGTTCACCATCCAGAAGCCTGTATTTGTCAGAACACTGTTCGAATTCTTGACATTCTGTTTCTTCTAAATTATTCAAGACCAGAGTGTAGCTATGTAGTGTGGTGAATTAAATCACAGAAGTGTAAAGAATTTGTCAAGACAGTTCAGTGTTACGCAGAAAACTTGAGAGATTCCTGCAGAACAAGCTTTTTGATGGACATTCAAGTGATAAGATTGTCTGTACTTCCTGGAAAATCGGTTCAGAAACTCAACCAATACTCATATAACACCTTTTTTCGAACATCTTATTTTCTGCAATAATTTGTGATTGAAAACTCAAGAGACTAAACCAAAGAATGAATGATCCTCGTGTGTTTAGTAATATGGTCAAACACAAAAATCACAAGTAAAAGTTGTTAGTTATCCTGTATGTCATTAGTAACAAATTAGAAAACACAAAATATATGGGATCCCATTCACAACAGCGAAAACAAACTTAATAAGATGCCAGAGACCTATGCAAAAGAAACTCTGAATTTACTGATGGGCATTAATGGAGATTCAAGCAATGAAAATACACAGCATGTACTGAGGAAATCTGATATTAACTCTTCCCAAGTAAACTACAAACTCTCAATCATAAAACACCAATAAAAATCACAATAGGAACTTAAAATGTTTTGTCCATTGCATATTGCAGAGAAAAATGTCCAGAACTAGCCAGAAAACAATGAGAAATGACTTACCATATAAGATAGTCAAATTGATGTTACAGCCATTTATAATGAATGACAGTTAAAAGCCCTATAAATCAAACCCAATGGGAGATGATCAATATGGTTCTCAAAGAAAGTGAATAGCTTTCAGCACATACATTGGAAACTGAGAAATATTTAAAATTAGTTAAGTAATCTTCACCATAGGAAACTAGAAAAAAATAACAAACCAAAGAGTAAAAAGTTTAATAAAATTAATAAAAATAACTTCTTAATGAAATAGGAAATAAACTTAATTAATAGAATTAAGTTGATTAGAGATTTAAAAAATATCTTAGGAGTCTGATGCTCATATATGAAATTAAAGACACACTCTTACAACCTAAAAGTATACTTGGGGGCCTCCCTCATGGTGCAGCGGGTTGAGCGTCACACTGTGAAGCATCCATGGCACAGTAGCTTGAGTTCAATCCCTAACCAGGGAGGGGACCCACATGGTGCAGCAGACCTCTCCTGCCTCGCCTGCTGCTCCATCAGCAGTGTATTTCAGTTGATCTGCCTGTTTTGCTCCCCATTCTGACTCTGGTGAGTCCTCTCACCTCCTGCAACTCTGGTCTATACCCCAAATCTTGTATGCATGAATAAATCTTTTTTTTTTAAAGTATACTTGGTACAACAATGTTTTAAGAGCATCTACCTCACCATTTCAAAAAATTTCTATCATCCCTTGTGTATGCATATATATTGTACAATCACCATTATCTTTTGTATGTACACATAATTTTCAAGATTCTAGAAAATGATGTGAGGAATTCTTTTTTTATTATTATTAATTATATTTGACATCATTTGTATTCCCCAGGGAGTTCCCACCACCATTCCACCCATGCACCATCACCTCAGTCCTTTGTGCACTTTCTGCCCTCATCCCCATTTTTGTCCTCCCTTCCTTCCCCTCCCCCCATTGTCTCTTTGGTTTATCTTAGCTTTTTGGTCTTGTTGAGTTTTTGTTTGCTTTTGGTTATAATTGCCCAGTTCCTTGAGCTTATTCTTTGTTGTCACTGTTGTTCTTTCATATTCCTCCTAATATTTTTCTCTTGCCTTCTGACTTGTTTCACTGAGTATAATTCCTTCTAGCGCCATCCGTGTTTCTATAAATGTCCCTAGTTTATCATTTTTGATTGCTAAATAATATTCCATCGTGTATATATACCACATCTTCTTGATCCAGTCCTCTACTTTTGGGCATTTGGGTTGTTTCCAGGTCTTACCAATTACAAATAGTGCTGCAATAAACATAGGAGTACAGGTGCTCTTTTGGGCCAGTGTTTTTTGTGTCCTTTGGCTAGATTCCTAGGAGTGGGATTGCCAGATCATATGGTAGTTCCATTTCTAGTAGACCGAGGAACCTCCATATGGTTTTCCATAGTGGTTGGATTAGCTTGCATTCCCACCAGAAGTGTATTAGGGTTCCTTTTTCTCCATGATGTGAGGAATTCTAACCCACTATATGAGTTCATCAGTGTTGCCAAATATTTGATGTAAAATTATATAATGTCTATAACATAGTTACAAAAAGTGAAAGACCTAAGTCAATATCCATTATAAACATAAATGCAGAAAGTCTGAGTTGAAGGTGTTGGTTGGGAGAAATCAATGCAAGAATGATAACAAGCCAATTTCTTCATAAAATAAAACTGAGTTGAGGATACTACATCATGACCAGGTATGGTTTATGTATACCTCAGGATATGACTTTAGTAACTGATTAAAACAATAAACATCGTGTGATCATTTAAATCAGTAGAGGAAAAAACAATTTATAGAACTAACATCTACTTAAAAAAACTCAGTAAGAATAGGAAGAAAACCTTTTGAAGTATAACTATTGGAAATCTCTAACATACATTAAGGTGATTTATTAGAAGATTCCCACTAAAACCAGAAATAAGATAAAAATGCCCACTGACACAATGACTGTTTTGCAGTGGAAATAGGTGTAGAAAATCAGGAGCAAATTCGGGAGATAAAGAGATGGCCTGGATTGTTCGGTGAGAGACAGGTAACTAACTCTATGGGGAAGACAAGATGTCTGGCCTGAGCACCTGGAGCTTCATTAAGATGATGATTGGAGAAGAGACCTCAAAGCTTGAAAAGCTTGAGTTGGAGATTTAGAAGTCAGCGTGGAGATGATGAAGTCACAAGAATAGCTGAGACTGCCCAGAGATGTCCATGCTGCAGCCAGCGTGGACATTAGGCATGTCCCAAGCCTGTTTCGTTGGGTCATCTCAGTGCACTTGCTGCTCCACAAGGGACCCAGTTCTACCCTCTGGCTGCCACCCACTCTTCCCCCCTGCTCCTGTGCCCATTCCCCCATCTAATTCCACTTTCCTTGGTCAACTCTCACTTTCCTTCATCATGTCTCTTAGCTCTCAACACTCCTTTTCTGGTCAGCCGCAGTAAACGTAAGTCCCACCCTGCATTCCCCTAGCGTCAGAGCTCATGCACGAGATGGTCATCCACTACAGCACTGCTTAACAGACAACTGGGATCTGAGCCGCGCTCAACAACGTATTCAGTTTCCTCGCGCATATATAGGTGCCTCTGGGCAGCTCTGCAGTGGGCCATCCACTCCTCATGCTTCACGTCCTAGGCCGTGCCCTCATCGCTGCAGACGGCAGAAGATGCAAGGGGCCGACCCAGGCTGTGCAATCACACTTAAAAAGCTGCACATTCAGGCACCAAACCAAGTCACGTGACCACGCCCAAAGTCAGAGGGGCAGAGAAGCACGTACCCAGCACAAATTCCCAAGGCAGACGGCGCGGCTGGACCATCGCAGTGTAGGAAGGGAATAAATCGGGGACAACAATCCACTCTAAACTCCGATATCAAACTGGCATTTGTCTGTGTACTTGCCCTCACTAGCAGCTGCAGGGCAGGACACAGGCCACCTGCTTCGCCCCAGTTCTGACCACAGAGCTGTCCTGTTGAGTGTTGACCCCTGAACTATGAACCAACTGAAAAAGCAGACGAAGGGGAGCCGGGGCCAAGGTGGAAGAGTGTTTCAGGAGAGGAGAGGAGAGATGGGCCACACCCGAGAGACAGCCGGACTGGAAAGGGCTCATTAGACGGAATGGCTAAGCGCACTGCTGACTTTGGAAGCAGCTTCAGGAAGTTCCAGGGCTGGGAGGTGGAAGTCAGACTGCCCTGGGGTGAGTGGTGAGTGGGTGATGAGGAAGTATGTGAGTGAAGAATATTTTTTTCGATTCTTGGTACAGAAAGATTAGGTGGTAGATTATAAATAATTTATGGGTGAAGGAGGGTTTTTAATAGTGGGAGGAATTCAGAATTCAAACATGTTTGTAAACTAAAGGAAAAGAGCAGAGAGGAAGAGACTCACCACAACTGTAGGAGAGAGGGGGTGATTGAGGGAGGGGGTGTTTAGGAAGGGGGGCAAGACTCAGCACAGATAGTAAGCACTGTGTGATGTTTGTGGATGTTTATCATGCTTGATCCATTCAAGTTTTCTTTTTTTCCCTTTATTTATATATATTTGACATCAATTGTGCTCCCCACGGGTTTCCCACCACCATTTCACCAGTGCACCATCACCTCAGTCCCTTGTGCTCTCTCTGCCCTCAGCTGACTCCCTCCCTCCTCCCCACAAAGTGTCTCCAATTTGTCCTTGTCTTTATTATTATTATTATTATTATTATTTTCCTTGGTGGCTTATTTGGTTCCCTTATATTCCTCCTAGGAGTGAGACCATCCGGCATTTTTCTTTTGCCTTCTGACTTATTTCACTGAGCATAATTCCTTCTAGCTCCATTCACGTTTCTATGAATGACTCTAATTTATCTTTTTTGATTGCTGAGTAGTATTCCATTGTGTATATGTACCACATCTTCTTGATCCAATATCTGGTTTTTTTCTTAGAATGTTTGCTTTCTTTTCTAGGTGTAGGTCACATAGAGCTTCCACCACCAATTCACCCGTGCGCCATCACCACAGTCCCTTGTGGTTTTCCTGTCCCTGCCTTGATCCCAGTGCCTCCCTCTTCCCTGTAGAATGTCTCTGATTTGTAGTTGTGTTTACTTTTGTTTTGTTTTGTTGTTATTTTTTTCATTGATCCCCTATATTTCTCCTATAAGTGAGACTATCCAGTATTTTTCTTTTTCCTTCTGACTTATGTCACTGACCACAATCCCTTCAAAGCTTCACCCACAATTCTGTGAATGACTCTAGCTTATCCTTTTTGATTGATGAATAACATTCCATTGTGTATTTGCACCACATTTTCTTGATCCAGTTGTCTATTTTTATGGCCCGTTCAATTTCTACCCGCCCTCCTGTCAGCAGGAATGCCCACCAGCATGGCCATGGAGGGGGCAGTGCTGCACCTTAATCCCTTGCCCCACCAGGGAGGCCCTTAGACAGTGAGCCTTGAGAGGTGGCTGTGAGGACTCTTCCAAGGCAGTCATGTCGCTCCTGCTAGAAAACTCTTGTGTTCCTTCTTTTCAGTCTTCAGGGGCTGCCTTAATTTCAAAACTTGGTTCTGAAAATCCTGATTCTTCCAGTAAATTTCTTTTGTCTCTATCTTTTTTGCTGTTGTTTGTTGGTTTCGCTTGAGATACAGCCTGCTTCTGTTACCTGCAGCTTGATTTCTAATGGAAGAATGAGGAGGAGGAGGTATTGGGGCAGAAAGGGAATGTTTCGTGGATCAGGGAATCTGGCTGATGAGGGATGGGATCAAGGAGTCGTGGAGGACAGTACCAGGCTCTAACTCCTGGTTGGTCTCTGCCATGTGGAGCCAAACACATTACTAACACCCACAGGAAAAGTTCAGCCAGTATTTTCCCAGCTCCAGTCATTCATATGCCACCCGCCAACATTTGCCATGTCCACTCCGCACAGTGTGTATAAATGCACTAAGCTGTGCTACCACATTCTAGTTTAAATTGGTGAGATTTTTATTTAAGTATATTGATTTGCAAATCACATTTTCAGTGAAAAACCTGAACTTAATTAGAATAGAATAGGAACAAAATAATCTCATGAGTTCTAGATGGCTATCAAAACCTAGGAAGGTTTTCATCTCAAACCCTCTCCTTGTTGAAAAGGAAGATCAGCAAGTGCCATCACTACAGGCTTATCAGCACAAACTGACTTTCTTCTTGACTCAGGTGCCCTGAACTGGAAGCGAGCAGAAAATCTTATTTTCTGATTTACTGTTTTTAAGGTAAATGACAGTTATCAGGTTTTTCCGCCCTCTGCCATTAATGTCAATGACAGACACCTGTGGTCCTGCATGCGTGCCTGATGGCGGCACCTGAAGCAGGGCGTGGGCGTGCATAGGTGGGCGCACCTGCACTGAGACTGGGCCTATAAGGGCGGCGTCACAGGCCCACCAAAAGTAAGCAGGAGAAGTAGAAGAGCAGAAGAGCAGGGGTGTGAGAGCCCAGGAAGAGTGAAGATTCACCAGGGGCTAGGAGGCCTGCCAACCTCCTGGCCCCCCAGTCTCCCCACTGGCCATGTACCTGGTCGCTTCTGATGTAGAAAGATCCATAAAAGCCTGAAAAAGCCACTGAGGGCTCAGGGACTCCTTTACCCGTCTGCCCGGATCATAGAGAAGCTGCCTGTGCCTGCCTGCCACCTCACTGTCATCTAATGTTGCATCCACTTACCTTTAAGTCATCTCACACATAACCAGGAGGTGTGCTTCCTGCATCGGGAACCAGGGCAGAGCCCAACTGGGCATGGAAATACCAGTGGGAGCTACCCCAGCATTTGTGTTGTTGGAAGGTTTGTGCTATCAGGGACGGTTTTGTGGAGAAGGTAGAACTTGAGATCTGAAAGGGAGAGGAAAACAGAGAGCGTTCTGGCTGGAGAACAAAATAGAGGGGTGACGTTTAGCAGCTGGGCTGTGAGACAGTGAGGGACGGTGTGGCTAGAGGGCAGGATTGATCTTTCTTCCCCCAGGTGCTGCCCCGCTCCATCCTCTGGGGTGGGATCTTCGGGGTCTCCTCCTGTGACTGGTTTCTTTAGCCTGTTCTTGCGGCTGGGAAGGGGCAGCAGCGGGCAGTTGTGAATGCCGGTGTAGCCGAGGCTTCTCCGTGACTTAGTCTAAGACTGGCTGGGTCTGGGCGGCCTGCTGGGCACTCGGCTGGTTTCCACAGCAGTACTGGGCGAGTCTGCCCAGCAGCACATCCCAAACTGCCAGGACTCAGACCACTTGCTTTTTGGCCACCACGTGCACCATGTATTAGTTCTTAATAATCACCCAATAACCAATAACGAGGACAGCTCACTTTTAAAGGCATGCATGATTGACTGAAAAGACATTTCGCAGCGCTCTCATCGACGCACAAGTAGCTCAGTAGCTGCAAACTTGAGATACCATTTAAAACGCACATGTAACTGGAATTAACATCTTCCATGTCAGATCACTGGGTGCACGTTCACCCCACTTCAAGAAAACCTCTGGTTAGAGAACGAAGCAGACCCTAGAAAGGGGAGAGTCTTAGAACCCCAGAACCTGTAGGGACCTTAGTAGGAATCCAGGCGGTGGCTTGCAAGCTATTTTTTCCCACCAATGAGGTCCTTTTGTCATTCCCCTCCCCACTCTTTCACTTTTTAGTTGGAAATGACACAGCACAGGGCTGCTCTGAACCTTTTCATGAACTCTCGTTTCTCTGAGGATCTCCCCAGACACGCAGCCTGGAGACCTCTACATGAGTCCTTTCCTTTTCTACGCTGTGCTTGCCTATTCCAGAGAAGTATTAATAGCACGTGTCCTGCACCGGAGCCCCAGGGAGCCGCACGGGAGTAGGAGGTCAAGCAGTAGAGGGTGGGCTGCAGAGATCCTACTCCGCTGTGGACCCCAGGCCTTCATCAGATGCTGACTGCCCGCGTGAGAAGCCCACACAGAGCTTGCTTTCAGAAGCACATCAGCCTGGTCTCTGCTCTCTGATGCCACGCACCAGGGAGGTTTTAAAGAGCAGGCTGTTGCCTTTCTCTGCATGTGCATCACGCCTCGCTCCATCCCAGCCTCCCATGGTCTCCCTGAGACTCCTTTCCTGAATATCATTTCTTACCCTTTCTCCTGCACACAAAGACTCAACATGAAGTTCATTCTGTGAGCCTGACCTTTTGCTTCCCAGCTTGGTGGGCTCAAACACCACTAGGAAAATGTAAATCTCAGCTGGGCTGGGTGCAGTTTTTGCCCTTCCCTTCCCACTTCCTTGCTTTACTCTAAATCTAGCTCTGTGCAGAGGGGCGAGGACAACAGCCAGCTGTGGGGAATCCACAGGATGTAGCACCTGTGCAAAGACTCAGTGGCAAACCTCACCTGGTCCAGCTTGCTACTCAGGACCTCAGGTAGATCCACTTTAAAGATAAGAAACTATGGCTTTTGTCAAGTTCAAAAGTTACAGTGGGGACCTGTAAGTGGGGGTGGGTGGTAGAGAGCATGAGAGCAGCTTGTGAGCCTGAAATGCTGTAACACTGAGGCTTTATATTGCTAGGTAACTGTAAGCCTTTCCCAATCGGTCAAGCAATTTCTCAGGGAAAATGTTTTGAAAATTGGCTGACTTCTCCCCTCTCCCCAAACCTGCAAATACCAGTAAATGATTTTGTGGAGGTGGTAGGTAGAGGAATGCTTATGCAAATTGCATCCTGATGAGATGCAAAAAAAGAGAAAAAGGAATAATTGTTGACTGCTTCTTGAGGGTTCATTTTTATCTGAGGGTTTGTTTGCACATTAGATGCACACAATGTGATTTACATCATTGGCCTCACCCTGTCTTATTTGCCTTAATGTAATTGTCTGTTCAGATCCACTGATGGTGAAAATTGCATTTGTCCTTATCAGTGAAGATATTCTAAAAATGAGAAGTTCAAAGAAGGCAGAAGCTTTAATACAGGGAAAATGTGTTTATTTTCTTAGCTCCTTTGAAATAGTCTTATCCCCTGGAATAGAATAATCTCTCTGCAGAACACCTAAATGGATGCCTCATGGTAACCCCTAGTCAGGGAAGTGGCCAAAATGCCTGATTCAGTTCAGCAGTGTTCTTGGAACATTTGGGGGTTTTCTGAGAAATCCACAATATGCAGCTTGCCTTGAATGCAAAGGTAACTCCTGACTCTTCCTTCCCCTGGCTGCTGGTGCTAGAAATGCCCCTCAGCTAGGGGCACTTACAGGAAGACTGGGGGTTAGATGTGAGCAGAGAAGGGAGGTTTTCACAAGGTGGAATTGTTATTGGGCAAGGTAAGGGCCACCTCGGGACCCTCAAACCTGCCTGCCCTAAATAGGTTTTGTCATCCACCTCATTACGACAAAATAAGTGAGACCTTCAGTTGAAGGAACAATAATAAAACAAGTGTGCAATAAAGAAAAGGAAGAGAAGAGATAAAATCGTTTTCACGTTGTAGCGGCAGGAAAGGTGGCACTGGGCAGGTTCGGGATGGTTCTGGGCAGACGGGTCAAGGAAGGGAGTCTTGGAGCCCTTGGTGGCTTTTCATACTTTATTTAGTAGAGGTGGCCAGGTACATGGCAGGCAGGGGTGCTGGGGGGCTGGCAGGCCTTCCAGCCCCCGGCGCATCTCACCCTCTCGGTTGCTTTCTACTGCTGCTGCTCACGTTGGTCAGTACTGTCAGTTCTGGCATCCTCATGACACCGCCCATGTAAGCCCGTGTCAAACTCAGGTGCGCCCACTTGCACATGCCCACCTAGGCATGCTCGCAGCACTGCAGGTGTCCATCATCACACCAGTAGTGGGAGGGTGGAAAGACCAGATAGTTCTGACCCAACATAAATGAAACACCCAAAGTCACCTATTCCCTTGCGGGTAAATGCCCAGCAAACAGGGTTTGCCCAAAGCAGGGCCACGGAAGCCGGAAATCCTGTCACAAGTCCAAGGGTCCTCCTGATGGGGGCGCATAGGAAAGGGGCAGAAGGTGCCAGCATGTCTGGGACAAAGAGCAAAACCAAGATAAAGGCTACCATTGGCAACCTCCCCATAGTCTCTCACCCATGTTTATCTTTTTCAAGTGTCTTCCAGATCCCTCAAGTCCCAGTGCAAGTCCAAGGCCGAGAAGCAAGAGTGGCTTCTTCACATGTCTCTCTGCTCCACACGCCTTTTCCAGGTCTCCTTTCTTTCTCTTCCTCCTCCCTTCTCCCAGCCTTCTCTAGTCTCTTCTCCCTGCTCAGCTCCATGCTTCCTTAGGGTGGGGCAGGAACCTGGAACATCTCCTTTCCCTTGGGATTACCCTGTGTGGGGTAAATGGAAAAGTGTGATCCCACCCTCCCGCCATTGGTGTGATGATGGACACCTGCGGTCCTGCACGCGTGCTTGAGTGGGCGTGAGCAGGTGGGCGCACCTGGGCTGAGACACCGGGCATAGGAGGGCCACGAGGATGCCAGCAGAAGCAGAGCGAAAACAGAAGGAGAAAACAGAGACTAGAGAGCCCAGAGAGAGTGAGACATGCCAGGGCTAGGAGGCCTGCCAGCCTCCTGGTCACCCCCAGTCACCCCCCTGCTGGGTACCTGGTCGCCTCTGGTATAACGATGCAATAAAAGCCTGAAAAATCCACTGAACGCTCCAGGACTCCTCCTTGACCCCTCTGCTCGGAATCATAGATAACCTTTCCGTGCCTTGCTGGCACTACTATCATAACATAAGGCTGCAGGCTTTGATTTCAATCGCCCAATATTAATTTTTAGGGTAAAACACCTTAACGTGCCGTGAAACACATTATCACGTTACAGAATAGGTTCTCTTTGTTAAGTTTCAATATCAAAGTCCACATTGATAGGGCTTTGGGCATTTATTTTCTCTCTTGATAACACATTGTAGGATAAATGCAGGTGGCTCAGGCTTTTGCACCGTTGACCTCTGTGACTGTCACCTACGACCTTGAATGCAGGCAGTACTTGGGAGCGTGGGTTCCAGGTACGTGTGCCCGATGGTGGACACCTGGAGTAGGGTGTGGGCGTGCGTAGTGGGTGCACCTGAGCCGGGAGACTGCACACAGGGCGGCGTCACGGAGGATGGCGTGTGGCGGGGGCCATGCGGGACAGAGCAGTGGACAGACGCCAGCGAGCCCAGAGAGAGTGAAGGTTCGCTGAGGGCTGGGTGGCCTGCCAGCCTCCTGCCCCCCCACCCCCCGCACCCTGCCTGCCCTGCACCTGCTCGCCTGACTATAAAAGGTGTAGAAAGTCATTCAAAGTCTGGAAAGGCCACCAAGGGCTCCAGGACTTCGCTTTACCCATCTGCCCGGATCATAGAGAGCTGCTCTGTGTCTTGCTGGCACAGCAACTACATTTGCTGAAATGCTCTCCCAACATTATTTACCTTCACTAGGCTCTGGAGCTGCAGCTTCACTTGAGTTTTAGGCTTTCAGTAAGTGCAGGTTTGCTGGGCCAGGACACTGAAAGCAGCAGCAGTGCTGTTGCCTGTCCCTGTGCCCGGCGCGCTCAGGGTGAGTCGTCTCTGAATCCTCAACAGCCCCTGAGTAGGTCCCATTGTCAGCATTCCTAGCGGCCTGTAAACAGGTCAATAACTTACCGCAGGTGATGCACCTGGCAATGGGAACTGGATTTGAACTGTGGGGCCCTGTAATGGGGTCGTAGCCAGGATGTTCCCAAGGACATGGGATGCATCAGGCTTACCCAGGAAAGCCTTGGAACTAGTCGAATGATTCTGAAGTGTTACTGGCAGGGGAGCGGAGATGGAGCTTCAAGACGGCCTAGCTGGGCTCTGGCTAAGGACTGCTCCCGGCCCATCAGGCTGGCATTCTGTCGCACAGGCTTGCTGGCCCCCAGAATTACCAGGGGCACTTGTTACAAATACAGGCCCCCAAGGCCCTGCTTCAGAGCTCCTCACTGGAGTCAACTTGAGAGCGCCTGGAAAGCTTGCTTTAAGAAAGAGCTCCTCAGGGCCTCCGCAAGGACCGTGTCTGAAGTAGGGCTCAGGAGGACGCATTGACTGAGTTTAGATGATTCACACAGAAGGCCATTTTTCTATAGGAAAAGAAGTATCTTGCATCTATCAAGTAATTATCAAATAATTTGCACGGTCTGATGGGGCTTTTCCAGAAGAATACAAAAGAAACCCTTGTGGTGGGGATTTTGGACTAAGTCCTCATCCGAGTCGGCTCTTTTCATCAACTGGGCGGCCTCTGACCAGTCATGTTCTCACTTAAGACCTTGATGTTTTTCCAGCTGTAAAATGGACAGGGGCTGAGGATGACACTTTCCAGCTGCTTGATTACCGATAATATTCACTGACCCGATTTTGTAAGTCACACCGAACAGAAGGCTGCAGGCTTTGATTTCAATCGCCCAATATTAATTTTTAGGGTAAAACACCTGAATGTGCTGTGAAACAGGAGTCTGTTATCTTACAGACCCTAAACACTGATAAAGCGTCATCCATCCCACCAGGTTCAGCGTCTGGGCAAACCTGGAGACCTTCCCCGCCACTCCTCCCCGTGTGACCAGAGGCTCAGCCTTCTTTTCCACCAGGGACAGGGTGCAGATGGACGGTGAGTGATGGCTGTGTCTTAACGTGAAGGCTCCCTCAGTTTCTTCTCTCTTGTACTCAAGGCCGCCTCTGACCTTGAGACGGGTATGTGCAGCTTAGGGCGTGCTACCTTCCTCTGCTCAGGCGTCCCACCTCTGGTTGATGCTGAGCTGGGCTGCTTTCTCCCACTCCGCAGTGGACACACGCTTCCCAGAAGAGGAACGAGCGCCAGGAGAGAAGGGAGCAGCTGTGGGGGCTCTGGGCTGGCAGGCGTGCTGGGCACCGCTAATTGTCCCTGAATGAGGGAGTGCGTCCGAGCCTCGGCTATCTTCCCATCATGGTCTTCCTGGAGTTTCAAGAAGTGACGGGGATTTGTGGGTGTTCTGATAATCATTTTTATAACCACTGTCAATTTTTTGCCCGCATTGCTTCCCTTCCTTTCTTTTTAGAATATTGCTGAAATAGGTCAGAAGGAAAAAGAAAAAATATTGGATGGTTTTTTAAAGGGGATATAGGAGAACCGAACAAAGAGACAGAGGAGAAAAAAAAAGACAGAACTAACAGGATTATAGATCTGAGGCATCCAGCAGGGGAAGGAGAGGGAGGAGGTCAAAGTGGGAGGGAAGAGCACCACGGACTCTGGTGAGGATTCACAGGTGAGGTGGTGGTGGGAGGTTTAGGGGGATTACACCGAAGGGGAGCTATCAAATACTGCACAAAAATGAATAACATAACAGGCAAGACATTTTCAAAAAAAGAATATTGTTGGAAGTCTGTGAGAGCAGAACTCCTTAGTGTGAGAGTTTTACAGCTGATAGTGCCATCTGGTCCAGAGAAATCCCCCCTCTGTATGGTGGGTGAGAAAGGAGGAGGAACACTCCAGAAGCTCCTTATCTAAGGAGCCACCTGGGTGAGGGCTCACCTGGAGGAGGCTGGCTTGGTGCAAGACAGCGGGGCTGGCAGATTGTCTCTCAGCTGAGAATTCCACCTTGGATTCTGCCTCTCAGGTGGGGCATTCTACCATGTGCTCAATGCGGGAGTCTCTCGTGGAAAATGGGTTCTTCCCTGGCATGGGATGAAGACCTTGGGAAGTGACAGATGGAACAAATGCTCCACCAACACCAACAATGGCATCATTCTTTTACCCTAGATGCTATCAACTGGTCCCACAGGTGAACTTTGTCTAGACTGCACTGTGTTTTAAGATTTTGAAATCATTACTAACATTTTTTTAAAGATTGATTTATTTATGCACATAAGAGCTAGGGTATAGGCTGGAGGTGTGGGATGCGAGATGATTCACCAGAGACAGAGCAGGGAACAGAACAGGCAGATAAACTGAAATAGACTGCTGAGGGGAGCAGCGGGCGAGGTAGGAGAGGTCTGCTGCGCCATGTGGGTCCCCTCCCTGGCGGGGGATCGAACTCATGCTGCTGTGCCGCGGATGCTTCACAGTGAGCTGCTGAGCCACTGGGGAGGCCCTCATTACTAACATTTAAAAATCAAAGAATTACAAATAAAATTTGGATGTGTAGTTTCTCTGGAACACTCAGTCCACATTCTCACAGTCAACAATGCTTTGGAGTTAATAACTACTGCAGTTTTCATCGGCCAAGAAGGGCCTTTCTTGCAGAACGAGCCTTCTGGATGTGGGCAGGCAGAGCTGGTGGCCAAACCCCTCCCTGACCCTGTCCACATCTGTTGCACCCAGCCAGATGGCTTCTCACTGTTCTCACCACCTTCCTTTCCCTGGGGACTTTCTTTGCTTACCTGAGCATGCTCAAGTCTTTCCATAGGGTTTGCCAGGCATGCAGGGCTGTCCCTGGGCACAGCTCTCAAAAATTGATGGATGAAAGTTGTTCCCTGAGGTCCCCAGTGGGCCTGAAGCCAGTTGCCCCCTGTGGAAAGGCTCGCAGACACTCCCACTGGCTCCCTTCCCTTCTCTTCCCTTTCCTCCTGGTTTTCCTGGGATGGCCTCCCACATACATGATTTGCACATAAGTCATCAACTCAGGACTTGCTCCTGGGGCATCCCAACCTATCACTCATGCCTGACTCCATCCCCAAGGGACATACAAGACCCTGTAGCTGACTTTGACTTTCCTGCTGTTTCCTGGTCCAAGGTCCTCTGAGATTACGTCTGGGGGATGCTCAAGAGGGCAGGTGACGAACACTTCTGAGTGCAGAGGCGGCCGTGGCCATCACCAAGCAGCATGGTGGCTGTCTTAAGGGTTTTTGTGCCTTGAGATGACCCCTCCCCAAAGTCCAGGACTCTTGGGCGGCCATCAAATTAAGACTGTGTCTCTAACAACCCTTTAATCTGCCCAGTGAGGAGGATAGTGACCTGCTGGACATACCTTCCCCCGTGTGGATGCCAGCGGCCGATGGGTGTCACTTCCCCAGCATTTTCTCCTCCTGACCAAGTCTACCTGTTTGTTTGGAGGAAGTGCTTTTCACCTGGCCTCATGGGGAGATTTGGAGGTGGGCTTCAAACCCAGCTGAAGCTAGCCAGGTAAGTCCTGCTCGTTTTTTTAAACCTGAATTCCCCATCTCTTTCACGGGCTTGTTGTGTGAGAACTAAATGATGCAACCATCAGAAGGCACATAGCATAGTTCTGGGCTCACTGAAAGTGTTCAACAAATATTAGCTATTAATATTTAAGTTATTGAGATATACTTGGTTGAAGAAAAGTGACGCAAATACAGACAGAGCTAGCATCTGGTGCTGCTAGAGGAATCAGACTATTTTTTGTTTTGTCTCTTTTATTATCCCCTTCCCTGCCCCTTGTGTTTGTTTGTGTATGTGTGTGGTGTGTGGTGTGTGTGTGTGTGTAAAATCACAACCCGTGGGACGTGCTTTCCAAAGCTCAGCTAAGCACGCTCTGTGTAGACAAGCTACAGGGCAGGAATTGAGGCATCAAATAATATTTAATTTCACTTCTCCCTAAATATTATTGAATTCCATTCACAGTAACTTTTCTTTCTGACTCACTCCTTTTGAGGCAGTTCAAGTGGAAAAAGAAATAGCTTAGAAGCAAGTAAAAGAACCTCATTCAACAACAAAAAAAGGATTCTGCTAAATGCAAGGGACTGAGCAATTTTTTGTTTCTTCGAGTACATTATTTAGCATAATGATTATCCTTCGTGTCCTTTTTTATTTTAGGGACTCCTTTTCCTTCCCCCTAGGGAGAGAGTTTTTAGCTCCATGGAGCATGAATATTTTCACTTATCTAGTGATTATTGAATCTAAAAATCCCCTTTAGTAAGAGATCCACCTTTAACGGTCTCTTCAATGAGCAGTTTTCTGTAAATATTGCCTGAGTTTATTCAGGGAAAAGTAATGCTCTTGTCTCTGGGTTCTTTGCAAGCCCACTCTGCGGCAGCTCCTGCTGAGTCCAGCAAGTGCATCCAAGCCGCTGCTGTGGGTTCCAGCCCTGGGCTTCTCTCCTCCTCTGGCTGCCATTTTTTTCCCATTTGCTTTAATGGCAGCTTTGTATGACCTTGGACTCAGACTCTGACATTCAGGTGAATGTGTGACCTTGAACCAGTTCTCCCTGGCTTGTTTTCCCGACCTGTGGCATGAGGATAACATCAGGCTCTACTTTGGAGGACTGTGATGAGGACTAAAGGAATGGACACATGTAAGGTCCTCAGAAGACTGTCCGACACATAATAAGATGTTTCATCATCGTGGTCACCAGGACCATCATCAACTCGGATAATTTCTTTCAGCATACCCAGGCTGCCACATATGGTCCTAAATATAATTGTCAGCTTATGGCGTCTCCATAGCAACCCAAATCATAGCAAGTGCTGACTGCCTCAGCCTGCTTACCTTCAAAAGGGCAATACGAGTATTTACTTCACAGCACTGCTGTGAGAATTAGAAGAGTGTATGCATGTAAGGTGGTCACCACCATTCCAAAAATGCTAGCTCTAAGTCTTACTAGAACGCTTGCTTTCAAATTAGTTCTTTTTTTTTTTTTTAAGATTTATTTATTTATGCATACAAGCACTGGGGCACAGACCAGATATGTCGGAGGGCGAGAGGATTCACCACAGAGAGCGGGGAGCAGAACAGGCAGATAACAGAAGTACACTGCTGAGGGGAGCAGCGGGCACAGCAGGAGAGG
>JAGFMF010011914.1:656384-667711 GCA_019455555.1 Galemys pyrenaicus | reverse complement strand
CTCCCTGGCCGGCAGCAGGGATCGAACTCATGCTGCAAGTGGCTGCGGTTTGCTTCATAGTGCGCTGCTCAACCCACTGCGCCACCAGGGGAGGCCCTCAAATTAGTTCTTTAAGGAGTTTAAATATGTAAAACAAAAGCTCCACAAGTTCATTCCCTCGTTCCTCACTCACAGAGTCTTCTTTATGCCTGGTGCTATTCTAGCCACAGGTTAGTATTGACCATGACTGCCAAGTGACAAGGTCCCGCCCCACCTATTCTCATGGGAAATGACTGACAGTGAGCAAAAAAGGATGGAGATGTCATGTAGTAAGTGTTGTGTGAAGATACAGCGGGGTAAGAGAAGACAGGAGGCTAGGATAGGAGGGAATGTTCAAAGCTAGTCCGACCTAGGGAAATCTGTTGATGTAACACTTGAGCAGGGGCCAGAGGGATGAGGAAAAGAGGGAAGGCTGAGTCATGGCGAGCAGGGCTTACTCTAGGGGGAACTGTAAACACAAAGGCCTTGTCCCTTCTTGGAAACAGTAACTTTCCTTCCCTTTACTCCATTATTTTCCAACCCTGGAGCCAGAAGTTCCCAAATGGTTGGCACTTAAAGAACAGATGGACCTTAGGAAATGCAGGGGTCAACTCTTTAAGAATATTTGAAGACATTAGTGAATTACTCATGTCACCTGCAGTCTCGGGCCTTCAGAGGCAGCTACTATGAGTTCCCAACAAAGTTTCCTGTTTAATTCACAGGATAGTCAGTTGCAGTCTCTGAATAGCTGATTCAGCAATCAGCTAATTAAATTACAGTACCATGCTGATTGCAAGGATAAAGCCAGTGGAGTGATTTGTTATTATCCTCTTGAAGAACAATCCATCGGCAAAATATTATTAGATTTGATTTTTCTAAAAAAGCTAGGAGTGAAGTTATTTAATTAAGATCGTGTCAAAGCATGGCTCCATTTTTCCCTTTGGCCCTTTTCATTTTAAATATGAAAGAGTTCCTTTTGGAAAAATGTAAAGAAACTGAATTTGTCTCTATCATTTCTAAAATTCTAGTTTTAGTTAATAGACCTATTCCCAATCCATATTGTAAACTTGCTGTTGGAGCTCTTTTACGCAGGAAAAATCTAATCAAATATTGTAGAATCCAGGCTAGTATGCAGCTGAACTTCATTAAGTCAAGCATTCCAAGGAAAGATCATAGTATATGTGGGGACTTTAGATATCTCTTCATATACTGGCTCAACTAATTCATTCACTCCATATTAATTGAGATCATAATTGAGCAAGATACTGTGCTAGAGGATGAGTGTACAATGAGAGAAAAATGGAATTCTTACTTGGAATTCCTTTTTTGTTGTTTTTTCACACCTGAATTTTCTCTGAACCACGTAATTTTATGGTGATTGAATGTGCATTCGTATTTATATATTACTTCCTAGCTAGATGGCAGTGCTTTTGAGGACTTGGACCATGTCTTCTACTTTTTTGTCTCATTCACTACTTTTATGTTTTGAGTAAAATAGGCACTTAGTAATTGGAGATGATCAAACTAAATGGTAATTAGTGTTCTTCACATGATATAACCTCATTATGAGAGTCTGCTTACATCCACTACCACCCATCCATCCACCACCCATCACCTACCATTCATTCATTCACTCCATCCACCACCCATCACCTACCATTCATTCATTCACTCCATCTACCACCCATCACCTACCATTCATTCATTCACTCCATCCACCACCCATCACCTACCATTCATTCATTCACTCCATCTACCACCCATTACCTACCATTCATTCATTCACTCCATCCACCACCCATCACCTACCATTCATTCATTCACTCCATCCACCACCCATCACTTACCATTCATTCATTCACTCCATCCACCACCCATCACTTACCATTTATTCATTCACTCCATCCACCACCCATCACTTACCATTCATTCATTCACTCCATCTACCACCCATCACCTACCATTCATTCATTCACTCCATCTACCACCCATCACCTACCATTAATTCATTCACTCTTCCAGTACAAGTTTATTAAACATTACTTTAACTATGGCAAAATCTATAGTTCTATAAAATCCTTTTATGACTAGTATTAATTGTACAAAAGTGTCAAGAAAGAGAACCAGCACAGAAAGGATCAGAAATGAGATCAGGTGCAGATAACTGCCCTTGATGACATTTCCTCTTTTCTTCTGCTGAGATATTCTCTTGTTTTTAGAAGGCAGGGGAATTCATCTTATAAACATTCAGTCAATGGAAATAGTGCAACATATCGAATGGAGCATTGCTAGCTTTAACAGTTAGTGGACATCTATAATTTAAGCCACTTAACTTGCTTTGTTTTAGAAGCAAACAATTTATGCTAATATAATTGTTATATTAAAAATGGTACTAATTTAAGCTTTCTAAGAATACAAATGTACAGCTCATAACTATTTTGTTGTCATTAGTCACACAGAGAAACATGACACAAAGTAGGTATTTTGTCTCTTGGAAACAAAAACAGCTTGAAAGAACAAAAGATTGCACATCAATTCCCTGGTGGGGGAAATGCCAACCAAATGGAGTGTATCCTAGAAACATTAGTGACAAAAGGAAGATGGGCGAGAAGGAGACAGAGACAGAGGAGGTGGGAAGGCCAGAGAAAGAGGAGGTGGGAGCAAAGGAAAAGATTTTCTGAATGGCTAGGGAATCAAGGGAAAGAGAAAGAGGCTCGAGGGACCTTGAGCTCATGAGGGAGTCGCTGAGCTGTGGCTAGAAGGACAAAGCCACCCAGCCCAGCCTGCTCTTTGTGCCAGACCTGCCTCTTCCCTGTGGCCATTTAATTCATACCTGGGCCATTTGGGCACTGAGCTCTCTTTCATTACCTTCCCCATAAAACCACTAATCCTCTTTCCTCCTCTCTAGGGCCTCTTCCTCACAGCCAAGCTTGCAATCCTCTGCTGGCTTACAGGATCCAAGAACTGTAGCATCCAGACACAATTAATTGACTTAATGCTCTCATCCACTGCCAAAAGTCATTTGAAGAAAAAAAAAGCAATGTGGCAATTAAGTGCACAGAGAATAGGACTATTGGCATCTATTGGTGGAAACTGTTGGCTTGACCCATAACAATCACTCCAGACCTTTTGTCGAAAATAAAATAAGAAAATGGTTCATTTGAAATTTGGGAAGAAAACTTTATTCACGTATATTTATTTGGGAGGGAAAAGAAGATATTTGATATATAAGACCATTAACCAAAAAGACAAAAAAGGCATGTTCAGTTTCATTCTTGAAGGCTCTGATTACCAGTCTTTGCAATGTTTGAAGAAAATGTTTCAGGAGACACCAATAATTTGCTGAGAGGAGTATGACACGAACTTGAGAGGTGTTTGTACAGTTTTTCTAAAACAGAAAAGAAATAGAGAATACTTTCTTATTCCAAGAAAATAGAAATGCAAAAGGAGTCAGGAGATCTTGAAAAGGAAGACACTGTTTTGGCTCCTTGGCTTGTTGTGCAATTATTTAAAAATATTTCCTATTCTTATAGGAGCTTTAAAAACAATCATGGAAAGTAATACTGTGTCTTGTTCCCCAATTTTTTATTTATTTAGCTAAATATAACTGGGCTTAGAGGAAACCCAGGATTCTCTCTGAAGTCCCAGCCAGAAGCTTGAAGTCTCTAAAATGGTATTGAGGGAAAAGAGAACACCTCCGTGATCTCCATCCCCCAACAGTGTCAGTTTTCTCTCTGCCTATTTGTTGGATGTATGACAAAAGGAAGATGGGCGAGAAGGAGACAGAGACAGAGGAGGTGGGAAGGCCAGAGAAAGAGGAGGCGGGAGCAAAGGAAAAGATTTTCTGAATGGCTAGGGAATCAAGGGAAAGAGAAAGAGGCTCAAGGGACCTTGAGCTCATGAGGGAGTTTCTGAGCTGTAGCTGGAAGGAGCAAAGCCACCCAGCCCAGCCTGCTTTTTGTGCCAGACCTGCCTCTTCCCTGTGGCCATTTAATTCACACCTGGGCCATTCTCTCTTCCCAGAAAAAAAAAAGTTTGCTTGGGTAAAGCTAGCTAGCTATTACTTTCTTGTTTTTGTGGGACTATCAGCTAGCATCTCCACCCCCAAATTCTCCCTTTCCCCTCAGCCAAATGGGTAAGTAATTATGAAAAGTAGTGTCTACAGCTGCCGCTGGGATTGAGGCAGGTCCTGGTTCTGAATTTCTGTGTGACCTTGGATAAAATCGTTAACCTCTCTGTGCTACATATTCCTCATCTACAAAACAGGGATCGTAACCTTCACACTTCTTAGTGACACTAAGTTTTCAGTAATTTGATTTAAGTTAATTCTATTAAATTTAAGTAATTTCAAGTTTTCAGGTCTAGCTCCTCAGCCAGGGATGGACCCCGGGCTGCGGGGCAGTGCTGAGTCCAGCCACTAGACCAGCACGGTCGGCGTCTCCAAGCCACAGCAGGAACTTCACTGACGCTCAGGCAAGCAAGGGAGAAGAGGAAACTTTGTTTAGAGAAATAGTTCTAAGGAAAAGTTTACGAAGGCGAAAAGGAACATAAATAAAGTGGAACCAAGCCAGGGTGGGGCCAGGAAGCCGAAGTGGAGTCGTACCTCAGGGAACACATGGAAAACAGGGAAAGAAGGCATGATTCTTTCCCTATTATTCTAGAGTCCCATCAAGTCTCTTTGTGATTGGTTAGTTCTCTGTGGTCTCACTCACTCTGTCCTAATGTCTATGCCCAGAATTACACTTGCAGCTCAGCCCTTATCATAGAATCCCTTTTCTTTATGGTCCTTGTTCTGGAATGCCCTGTTGCCCTTAGTCCTGGGGTGTTTGATTAGTTCCCTTTGGATTTTGTTGCTCTTATCTCTGGAGCCTTCCTTATTCCTCTGGAGCTTTTCCTAGTCTCTTCTGCCCTGAGAAGCTGCTTGCCCTGTGACCCAACAGGGCTTGTTGAATGTTCACCAAACCACTTTCTTTCCTTTTTATTTTTTAAATTTATTTATGCATACCAGAGCTGGGGTACAGGCCAGAGTCTAGGGAAGTGAGAGGATTCACCAGAGACAGAGTGGGGAGCAGAACAGGCAGACTGACTGAAACACACTGTGAGGGGAGCAGCGGGCAGGGCAGGAGAGGTCTGCTGCGCCATGTGGGTCCCCTCACTGGCCAGTGGCAGGGATCAAATTCATGCTGCAGTAGCAGTGGTTTGCTTCATAGTGTGTTACTTAACCCACTGCGCCACCAGGGAGGTCCCAAACCACTTTCTTATGTACATAAGCCCACAACAGTCCCTTAGCAAACAGTCACAACGATTGGCTCCACATCATGGCCAACATCTCCAAATGCAGTGTCCATTCCGGGACCCAGATTTTGTACTAACCTGTCCATAAGTTTTCTGTCTTCAAAGTTGTTCATGTATCTTCTTTATTATTCACATCACAAATGTTTTCTTTATAATTCACATCACAATTTTGCGTGGCCATTGCTTAAGCGAGAGTCAATTCATTCTTAATAATCTTATTTAATATAATTCTTATCAGTAGTCATTAACAAAACAAATTTTAAAAACCTTCAAGATCTATAGCTGCCTTCTGTTAGATCTGCTCACATTAGTTATTTAGCTCATTCTCTCTCAACTGGCATTTGGCACCTTTTGCTTAACTATTTTTCATCCCAGGGAACCGACTTATTTGCATCCTTCCATCGGTGCTTTGAATCTGTTTCTCACGCAGAGGCCTACACCTGCGTCAGTGATGAGATATTGATTCTTCTTCTTGTCATTTAGCATTTTCATGGAGACCCTGGCAGACCAATTTGCAAATGAATGCAAAAGTGCTTTGACAAATGGAGAGTGGTTTTGACTTAGGAAGAAAAAACCCAGACTTATGAAAATTTTGCACCTTCAGTTGGGCTCACTTAATGCTGCACGGCCTGTCTCCTAACAGAGACAGGTGTATTTCAATCACCACTAAAAATCTTGTTGCAGCCTTCGATCCGACTCACAGAGCCCCCTCCATCAGCACAGTGCCTCTTGCACGTTGTGGGCAGGGTCGATTCTTTCCTGCCCAGCAGACCTTGCCTTCAGGCCTGCTCCTCCTTTGGAGGTTAGTCTCCCCTAAGCAGGCCCATTTGTTTTGAAACCACCACAGGGTTAATTTGCAGGTCCTCCACCCACCAGGCAGACACCACTTTTCTGTCAGGTCCAGCAATTCATTGTCCTCCCTGGGGCAGAAGCCACGAGACACAGAGCAAAGCTGCAGTCAGTCAGATTGTGCATTTCAGGGTTATTTATTAGTCCTTGGCTTAGAAGTCCAGCCAGGAGGTTTTCACTCAGGGTCTGTTTGCCTTACGCAGCCTGTCTCCAAAGTGTAATTTGGAGATAGGGAGACGTCAGGGTAATTTTCCATCCTCTGGTGACAGTGTTATTATGGAGAAGGAAGGACGAATGCTGCTTGCTGTGCTAATGACTGCTTCTCATTTCATCCAGGAGCCCCGGGATGTGAGCGACTGCCACGGCCAGGTTCCCCTGAGAGTCTCGCCTGGAGTTCCTCTCCCAGGGGAAGTGATGTTAATGGCTTTCTTTGCAAATCCCACTCTACCCCTGTCTCATTGCAGGATTGTAAAATCACTGTGTCTAGATACCTGGGAGCATGTAGGAGATCTTGACTCTGTTTTTGTTTGTTGTGCTTTCTCTTCTGGAGGCTGTGTCACCACTCAGTATGGTGAAGGTTGGAGGCAAAGAAAATGTCAGACCCTGAGAGTCCCTGCCTCCTTCCCGTAGTCTCTGGTGCTCTCAGGGCCCCAGTCACGCCAGCTGCCTTCAGGTCCTCCAGCATCACTTAATTCTGCCCTTTCAGAGCTGGGAGAAAGGTCCTAGCCTCGAATCTTCTTCATCCAGCCTCTGTATGTCAATCATCAGAGAACTCTCTGTGCCTCCACCCCAGGTTAAGTAAGACCCTGCTGGAAGCTCTTAGAACTTCTGGTTTGTTTTCCTCAGTGCCTTCCCACCTTTGCCAACTACTGCTTGTGTGAAAATGATTTTGGTCTCATGCTCCTGACAAGCCTGTGGGTCTCCTAAGAGCAAGGAATGGCTGCCTTAGCATACTGGTCCTCCAGCACCAAGGACAGTCCTTTACTGCAGGAAGTACTTACTTACTAGTCTTTGTTGAGTGAGTAGCACCAGCCTTGGGGTATTCACTGAGGGATTTTGAGTCAGACATCCTTTCTCTTCAGTTCAGTCCTGAAAAAAGGAGCCACTTCATGGTGGGTTATATGGATACAGAAAGGAGAAAGACCACAGATCCAGTCATGGTTTTTCTATAGTCATTAAAACTTAACTCAAAATTCAGCTAAAATTTAATGGTAACTTTCCAATAAAACTTTGGACTGCAATAAACATGGGGGTACAGGTACTCTTTTGAATCGGTGTTTTTGTGTCCTTTGGGTAAATCCCTAGGAGTGGGATTGCTGGATATACACAATGGAATACTATCCAGCAATCAAAAAGGATAAACTAGGGACATTTATAGAAACATGGATGGAACTAGAAGGAATTATACTCAATGAAACAAGTCAGAAGGCAAGAGAAAAATATCGGATGGCTTCACTATTAGGAGAAATATGAAAGAACAACAACCACAACAAAAAGAAAAAAGAAGAAAACAAAACAAAAAAAAAAAAAAGAGAAAGCTCAAGGAAATGGGCAATTACAACCACAAACAAACAAACAAACAAACAAAAAACAAGATCAAAAGGTCAAAGATAAAAAACCCAAAGGATCACAGCGGGTGGGTGGAGGGAGGGGAGGGCAAAGAGGAGGATGAGGCATAAAGAGCACAAGAGACTGAAGTGATGGTGCACGGGTGGAATGGTGGTGAGAACCCCCTGGGGACTACAAATGATGTCAAATACAATAAAATAAATCTAATTTTTAAAAAAAGAGAAGGCAAAAAATCCCCAAACTTTGGACTGAACAGCAAGTGAATTATCTATGTCAAAATGGGTATGTATGGCATGCACAGAACTCTGTGTAGAAGAGACAATTTTCAGTATCAAATGAGGTAAAAAACAAAGGACTGAAAAAGCATGTGTTTCCCCCTCCCTACCCCCCAAGGAAGGGTATTGCCTGAAATAGAGCAAATCAAACCAATTTAGTTTTTTCATTCTCTTTTTGATTGCAAAAATCACTTTATTCTCCATGTCTACCTCTTCAATGACCAGACACTGAATTGTCCCAAGAACTTGGCAATTTGAGTCATAGCATTCATTTAGAAAATGCCCACCAGGCCACAGGCCCATGCTGGCTTCCGTGGCTGTGTTTCTGAACCACCAGAGAATGAACTTTGTTTTCAGAAGGTGTAAGTAGCATAAAGAGCCTCAAGGCTGGAATCACATCATCCTGTGTCAGAATCACAAATGTACTATTCATAATTTGGGCAAGAGATTTCATCTCCCCAAGGGCCAGTTCCTATATATAAAAGAAGGCTAAGACTGTTTTGCTCTTCAGGTCATTTGGAGGATTAAATGAGACATAATAATTTTAAAATAAATCAGATCATGGCATGCCACCACTCAAAACCCCCCAAACAGTTGTTATAAAATTTGGAGTAGAGTTCAGAGTCTTAGCGTGGTGATATGCTCTCACCCTTGCCCACCTCTCTGTCCACCTCTTCTGATTGCCTTTGTGCTCCCTACACCTTGGTCTCCTCCTTATGCTGCAGTAGCTTTAACACATTTCCACCTTAGAATCTCTATGCTGGCCACTGCTACTGAAACATTCTTCTTCCCAACAAGTCAAAAGACTTGCTACTCATACCATTCAGGTCTCTGCTCCAGGGCCGTCTCCCTACAGGGCCCTTTGCTGATGACCCTTAACCTAAACTATCTCCAGTTTCCTCCCCTGCTTTATTTTGGTCCCTAGCCACAACTCCTTTCTGATATTGTGTGTCTTTGTTTGTCTACTGTCTGCCTTCCCTCATTGGCATGGAATCTCCATTATAGGGACTTTTAGTTTTCATTGCTATCTCTCAGTTCCTCGGACAGTGCCTGGTCCTCAAATAATTGCTGAATGAATAAATGGTAAAAGTTGCTTCATCCATACAGTTGGCACTCAATAAGTGTTGGTCCTCTTCCTCCGCCCTTCACAAGAGAGAGTTTAAACTCTAGAGCTGAGATAAAAGAGTATGAGATGGATTTTTTTTTTTTTTTGGATTTAGTTAAGCCACTTGGATCTTTTCACATCCCAATAACTACACACTGCAGAGTCTAACAGAAAGTGAATCCGTGTTTTATGTTTTAATCAATTTGTTCCATATAAAGTATGTCTGGGGTGATAAGAGCAAGTGTTAGAAAAGCACAAAGCACTAGAACAATTGATGGAATTTGCTTATTAGTTCTTGTCCTCTCTAGCCCTGTTGGCCTGGAAAGAAGAAGCTGGCTTCAGAGAAAGGCTCTGCAGGAGAGAGCATCATAATTAACCAAGTTTTATTTAATGAATCCTACATGAACCTTGCTATTAAAAGATGCATCAATGGAAACTATTTCTGTCTGTTGCTTTATGAATGAATTTTATGAAGATGTATCTTTGCTCTTAAAAAGCACCCCAGGTAAGGCGCAGGCTTTGTTTCCTGCTTCCTATTTAACTCCTGTGTTTATGGGGGACAAATTATGGGCCCTGTATGGTGGGTGGCTCGTGGGAGGTGAGAAAGAAACACACTGACAGGTGCTGATGAGTGTGCATGAGAAGGAGGCTGGAGCAAATGGTGGGGGAAGGTCAGGGAAGACTTGCCAGAGGTAGAGATGTCTGAGCTGTGATTTCAAAGTGAGTGGGCATTCAACAGGCATTTGAAAAAACGCTCAACATCTCTCATAATCAGGGAAATACAAATTAAAACCATAATAAGGTACCACCTTACACCAGTAAGAATGGCACACATCAAAAAAAACAACAACAATAAATGTTGGTGAGGATGTGAAGAAAAAGGAACTCTACTACACTGCTGGTAGGAATGCAAGTTAATCCAACCACATGGAAGGCTGTCTGGAGGTTTACTGATCTACTAGAGATGGAACTACCATATGACCCGGCAATCCTACTCCTAGCGATCTACCCAAAGACACAAAAACACCCATACAAAAGAGTACCTTTACCCCCATGTTTATTGCAACACTATTTGTAACTGGGAAGACCTGGAAACAACCCAAATGCCCAAAAGTAGATGACTGGATCAAGAAGATGTGGCACATATACACAATGGAATACTATCCAGCAATCAAAAAGGATAAACTAGGGACATTTATAGAAACATGGATGGAACTAGAAGGAATTATACTCAGTGAAACAAGTCAGAAGGCAAGAGAAAAATATCGGATGGCTTCACTCTTAGGAGGAATGTGAAAGAACAACAACCACAACAAAAAAGAAAAAAGAAGAAAACAAAACAAAAAAAAAACAAGAGAAAGCTCAAGGAAATGGCAATTAGAACCAAAAACAAACAAACAAAAAACAAGATCAAAAGGTCAAAGATAAACCCAAGGGATCATGGGGGTGGGCGGAGGGATAGAAGGGCAAAGACGGGGATGAGGGCATAAAGAGCACAAGGGACTGAGGTGATGGTGCACAGGTGGAATGGTGGTGGGAACCCCTTGGGGACTACAAATGATGTCAAATACAATAAAATAAATCTAATAAAAACAAAAAACAAAATGAGTGGGCATTAACTAGCAAGAGGGTCATCTGGGGAGGGTGTCATAGAATGAACACATCCTAAGCAGAGCAAAGGATGATTCTGGATTCTTATCTCTGCCACCAAGGACATACCTAATCTCTGAGCTTAACTTCCCTGAATAAAGTGCAAAAGATTAGATGAGATGATTTCTTAAATTCTATCAGGAAAATAATTCTTCTTGCTCCTGGAGAGAACTCTTTTCTTTTCCATCCCTCCTCCTGTTCCCTTTCTCTCCTAGGAAGTTCTTTTCCATTTCCTTTTCTGTCCTTTTCCTACCCCCTTCCCTCTCCCACCATTTTTAAGGTGACTTTTTTTTCCCTTTGATTCTTTTCTTTATTCTTATATGGGAGTATATAGGTTTTTTTCTAAATTTTTTAAATTTACATATATTTGCCATCAATTGTAATCCCCATGTATTCCCCATCGCCATCTCACCAGTGCATCATCACCTCAGTCCCCCGTGCTCCCATGTTCCCTCAACCTTTCCCCTCCCCCTCCCCACCAAGTGTCCCCAGTCTGTCCTTGTCTCCTCATTTTTGGTTTCTGTGTCTTTATTGCTGTTATTGTTATTATTATTATTGTTCTTATT